>KE157890.1:43277-85704 GCA_000411055.1 Leavenworthia alabamica
TAGGAAATGTGATCATAAGCTACTGAACTAACGTACAATAGTTAGTAACCAGCTCGGATATGCAGCGATGCCAGCGTTTGGTGCTATCACAATGTGAGGAGGTGGTGAATCCTACCCAGACAAGATGATCAATCAGACAATGGTTTACGACATTTGAGAACGGTATTATAGATTGTTGTTTGCTCCTACACGAGTATGAAATGGTACCTTTGTTATGTCACTGTAACGATCATGGTAAAATCCTCTATGGAGCTGTAACGACACAGCTGAAGGCAAGGCAGATTTGTTATCGGAATACTTACATTCACAGTCTTCTTCAATGCAAGAGGGATATGTCGAAAGAGAGATCACTTTTCCATCCCTGTGTTCACCAAACGAGCAAATAAAGAACCATTCATCAGATTGATGTCTAATATGGTGAGTGTTATACAAAGTTACAAACTAATCAAAGATATTGGAATCACGAATCACATATGTTGTGGAACGTCAGGTCCTATTAGTTCTACACGAATGCAAAGACCAGGGAAGAGTGCTTGAAGCTCTGCAAAGACACCAAGTTGGCCAAGCTCTTTCTGTGGCCCTACAAGAAACTCAAACTATTATTATTTACATCATAGTAGTTATAATGATTCTTTTGAAAAACATATATAGTTAAGGAAGCGGATGCGATTAATAAAAGTAGAAGAGCTTATAGAATGATACATACCAAGATAATGTATATGAAGCTCATTACTTATTTGAGGAGTTAAATTTCCCATTCCAATGGCTTGAATTGCATGATATATCGTAAGCGGCTGAAATAAAGCAAGCTTTACGAGTCAATAAACTAGTAAACCTCAAAGCATTCTAGTTATACACTAGCAATCACATTAATCAAAAGCAAAGAAATGTTACCCATTGGAGCAGTAAAGCTACAGGAGAATCTAAAGGTATATTTCTCCACTCGAAATAATCCATCCAACTACATAACTGTTTTGTTAATGGAGATACAGGTCCTGTAAATCAGAATTTTCATTAGGGAACAAACTCTTTCAGTCAAAACCATAAACAGAGAAGTAAAATGAAACGAACCACGACATGGACAAGAAGAGCTAGGTAGACACCAACCTTCATTTCTAAAAACCGTAACAAAAAGGTTAGTAAATAAGCAAAGATAAAGAGAAAAGATAAGCAAACCAAACCTATCAAAATCCGAGAAACGCGTCCAGGATCCACATTTACACTCATACATCCACATTCCAACGTTATGTAATTCCCTTTTGATAAGGAACAAGCACCTACTCTCTTGGTTTTGACTAACCTGAAGAACGAACAATCGAAAATAGATGAAGTTGTATGAATTAAACCATATCAGAGTTATAATCATAAACCTCAACTGTAGCTTCTTCTGTAAATGTAAATGGAAACTCATTTAAAAGATTAACACGACGCATTTGCTCTTCTAATCTCTCACATTCTTCCTTGTGATATCTCCAATGCAAAGTCTACAAACAAATCAAGAGATGCTAAAATATTAACAAGGGGCAACACAATCACAATAACACCATCACTGATCTCATATATGATTGAATTTGTAAGGTAAATTTCAACTACTGATTTGATCTACCTTAGCTTAGTTACAACAAGTGATCAAAATCACCTAATACAGAGAGAGAGTAAGTAGAAGAAAACCTGATGAGCGACGGAGCAATACGCCACAGCACCACACTGGCCACACCTCCGCGTCGGTGGACCATCACATCGCGTCCCAAAGCCACGCGCAGCACAATCCATCCACCGTCGACGTTTATTCCGATCGCCGTTCGTTTCCGGGACGGAATAAGTATTAAAGTATCTCGAGAATATTTAACTTAAGGCCCATTGTCTTATTATATTTAGGCCCATTATATAAATGCATTTGAACATTCACTTGCTGCGCCAGTTTCTTGTAAATTTCTGTCCTCCACCATATCAGATCAAATCGGTGGTAACCGGAACCGAACCGGAACCACCACCACGTCAGTTGATTCTCACTGCAAACACAACTCATACCACTGCAACACAGAGTCGCTTGATTCTCAAACCATTGGTAAAGTAAGGAAGATACTTTATGCCTGGAATTTGGATACTTGTTCAGTAATAAATCGATTTTGATAATTTTATAAACCATATCTTTGACTTAACAATAAAGTATAAAATGTGGCTTATAATATTAAATTAGACTGATTTGATTATTTCATGTATATTGAACTATTCTCTGTGTTGACTCTTCTCTAGAGAGATCTTTGCATTGAACATTTGGTTGTGTTATCAAAATTCAAAACCAATCATGTTTCAGAAGCTAGCTATGAATATGATTTTGTTGTTGTTATTGTTCTTCCCTAAGAATGTTGTATGTCAGGGATCAAATCCAAACAGTGGAGAATTCAACTTCAATGGAGATCTATATACTAGTGGATCAGCAAAAATATATGAAAATGGCCTATTCAGACTCACTAATTCTACATCACAAACCACTGGCCAGGTTTTTTATAATTACCCACTTCGATTCAAAGACTCTTTGAATGGTACTACTGCTTACTCCTTTTCCACCACCTTCGTTTTCGCTATTGTGTTTAATGATGGACCTATTGGAGGATTTGGACTTGCCTTTGTCATTTGTCCTACAAAAGGTTTGCCTAATACTTTCCCCACCAGTTATCTTGGACTTTTCAATAGGAGCAACTTGGGAGATCCCAGCAATCATATAGTAGCGGTTGAGCTTGATACTGTCTTTGACCAAGCATTTGATGACATTAATAACAATCATGTAGGTATTGACATCAACAGCTTAATTTCAGATAAAGCTTTTTCAGCAGGTTATTTCAATGATGATGGTACTTTCAGAAACCTATCTCTTGGCAGTGGAGATCCTATGCAAGTGTGGGTTGAGTATGACAGCAAACAGAAACAACTTAATGTCACACTTCATCCTATTCGTTTCCCTAAGCCAAAGATTCCACTTCTTTCTCTGCAAAAAGACCTTTCTCCTTTTTTGCTTGAATTTATGTACATTGGCTTCTCCTCATCTACGGGTACACTAACTGCATCACACTACATATTGGATTGGAAGTTCAAGATGAATGGGACAGCTTCAGATATAAACCCCTCTCATCTTCCAAAAATTCCCTTGGACTATCAGCAGGAGAGCCAGAGTCCAAAGAGAATTTTAGCGATCATTTTGAGTATATCCGGCGCTATAATCCTCATCGTCTTGATTCTTGGTTTATGGCTATTCCTGAAGCGGAAGAAGTTAATGGAAGTTCTTGAAGACTGGGAGGTGCAGTATGGTCCTCATAGGTTTTCTTACAAAGATCTACACCTTGCCACAAAGGGTTTTAACAATACAGAGATTCTTGGTAAAGGAGGGTTTGGGAAAGTCTATAAGGGTACTTTACCAGTGTCCAACACAGAGATTGCAGTAAAGATGGTTTCTCATGATTCAAGACAAGGAATGAGAGAATTTATTGCTGAGATTGCAACCATCGGGCGTCT
Source organism: Leavenworthia alabamica (assembly GCA_000411055.1). Classification (NCBI taxonomy): domain Eukaryota; kingdom Viridiplantae; phylum Streptophyta; class Magnoliopsida; order Brassicales; family Brassicaceae; genus Leavenworthia; species Leavenworthia alabamica. The sequence continues at coordinate 46,791 of KE157890.1, forward strand.
CAGACATCCTAACTTAGTTCGGCTCCAGGGTTATTGCAGACACAAAGGCGAACTCTACTTGGTGTATGATTGTATGCCCAGAGGAAGCCTTGATAAGTTCCTCTACCACCAACAGATGGAAAGTCTTGATTGGAAACAGAGATTTAAGATAATCAAAGATGTAGCTTGTGGACTTTGCTATTTGCACCAGCAATGGGTGCAGGTCATTATTCACAGGGACATTAAGCCAGCCAACATTCTTCTTGATGGAAATATGAATGCTAAACTTGGTGACTTTGGTCTTGCAAAGCTCTATGATCATGGTATTGATCCCCAGACCTCTCATGTGGCAGGTATGCATGAAAATCGCGAGCTAAAATATCAAGTTCACGGGTTAAATAGATAGTTGTGGTATATCATAACTTATATGTGTTGGAGACTTATCCCTAGAAAAGATCTTGCACTTACATTGTTCTTTTTCTTTAATTCTTACCAAGGTACGCTTGGGTACATCTCACCTGAGCTCTCTAGAACAGGAAAGGTAAGCACAAGCTCTGATGTATTTGCACTTGGAGTGTTGATGCTTGAGATTACATGTGGACGCAAACCTGTCCTGCCACGAGCATCACAAAGCAAAATGGTTCTGACTGATTGGGTGTTAGAGTGTTGGGAGAACGGAGATATAATGCAGGTTCTTGATCATAAGGTTGGGCAGGAGTATAATGAGAAGCAAGTGGTGCTGGTTTTGAAGCTTGGCTTACTCTGCTCACATCCAGTCGCAACCATCAGGCCAAGCATGTTCAGTGTTATTCAATTTTTAGATAATGTGGCTCAGCTTCCTCATGATTTACTTGACATTATGAAAGCTCGAGAAATTAAAGAAGGCATTGAAGCCTCTGGTGAAACATTTGATTCTCCTGCATCCAACTCCATTGCTCCATTGACCTTTACAGAATCGTTTGTCTCTCATGGGCGGTAAAATCTGAACCTACACAATAACCTGAAATGATCTAATGATCTTCAGGTTCTAAAGTTTGTGACTGGATTAAGAAAGATACTGTAAAACCTAACAATTGTTTCTCTGTACTTTTTTTGTGGAATTAACTTTCAGTAAATGCATTTTGATTTTCCATTGTGATTATGAATGTTGGTTGATTGGAATAAGTTTTCAAGCTTGCTAACAAGAATGAAATAGTAATTATGATGTCAGAAATTAAAGAAGGAACCAGGAGAGCAAGGAGCACAATGCAAAACATGCAATTCTTACAGAGCTTGGTATGTCTCTAAATCTTTGTTCTTAATAGAGATTTTTTCTTTTATTTTTTGGTGTCAAAACTCTCTTATAGAGCTTATGGACAAATCTTAGTAAAGAAATAAACTTGAAAATTTCCTGATTGTCCACATCTCTATATTAGGGAGTGGCGTAACTTATACTTCATATTGAAGAATTGCTCAATGGAGAATTAAATTGATTATTTCGGGAAGTATTGACCTTGACCATTTTTAGCTATATTTATGTAATTGACCCCTGGTCATGGATTGGCCTTTGTCATTTCTCCTACGACAGATTTTTCCAATGTTGATCCCACCCAATATCTAGGACTTTTCAATCGCAGCAACAATGGTGATCCCAAAAATCATATAGTAGCTGTTGAGCTCGATACCGTCCAAGGTGCTGAGGTCAATGACATGGATGCTAATCATGTTGGTATCGACATAAATAGCTTACAGTCAGAAATAGCTGCTTCAGCAGGTTATTTCAATGATGATGGTACTTTCATAAACCTATTTCTTGTCAGTGGAGATCGTATGCAAGTGTGGGTTGAGTATGACAGCAAACTAAAGCAGCTTAATGTCACACTTCATCCTATTCATGTCCATAAGCCAAAGATTCCACTTCTTTCTCTGCAAAAAGATCTTTCTCCTTTTTTGCTTGAATTTATGTACGTTGGCTTCTCCTCATCTACGGGTACACTAACTGCATCACACTATGTATTGGGTTGGACGTTCAAGATGAATGGGACAGCTCAAGATATAGACCTTTCCCGCCTTCCAAAGGTTCCTCGTTTTAAGGAGCCATGGATCCATACTCCAAAAGGGGTTTTAACGATCACTTTGACTATATCAGCCGTCACCATACTCATCGTTTTGACTCTGGGCTTATGGCTTTTCTTGAAGAGGAAGAAGCTACTGGATGTTCTTGAGGACTGGGAGGTTCAGTTTGGTCCTCATAGGTTTTCTTACAAAGATCTGCACATTGCCACAAAGGGTTTCAAGGATACTGAGCTTCTCGGAAAGGGAGGATTTGGGAAAGTCTACAAAGGTACATTACCGGTGTCCAACACAGAGATCGCGGTGAAAGTGGTTTCTCATGATTCAAGACAGGGAATGAGAGAATTTATTGCTGAGATCGCAACCATTGGGCATCTCAGACATCCTAACTTAGTACGGCTTCAGGGCTACTGCAGATGGAAAGACAAGCTTTACTTGGTGTATGATTGTATGCCCAAAGGTAGTCTTGATAAGTTCCTCTACCACCAACAAACTGGAAATCTTGATTGGTCTGAGAGATTCAAGATCATCAAAGACGTAGCTTCTGGTCTCTGCTATTTACACCAACAATGGGTTCAGGTTATTATTCACAGAGATATTAAACCAGCTAACATTCTTCTTGACGCTAATATGAATGCTAAACTTGGTGATTTTGGTCTTGCGAAGCTTTGCGATCACGGGATTGATCCTCAGACGTCTCATGTGGCAGGTACCTTAATGTATTTTGCATATTCATGTTTGTAGAAAAGTTAGATCATTCACAATGATGTTACCTCGAAGGTACGCTTGGGTATATCTCACCAGAGCTCTCAAGAACAGGAAAGGCTAGTACAAGTTCAGATGTATTCGCGCTCGGAGTAGTGATGCTAGAGATTGCTTGTGGTCGAAAACCGATATTGTCAAGAGCATCACAAAACGAGATGGTACTGATTGATTGGGTTCTAGAGTGTTGGGAAAACGGAGATATAATGCACGTTCTTGATGATAAGATTGGACAAGAGTATAACAAGGATCAAGTGGTACTTGTTTTGAAACTCGGTTTACTCTGTTCTCATCCAGTAGCAGCCATCAGACCAAACATGTCTAGTGTTATTCAATTCTTAGACAGTGTGGCTCAGCTTCCTTGTAATTTACTTGACATTATGAAAGCTAGAGAAATCAATGGAGGTATCTCAGGTGATGTAGCTAATTCTCCTGAGTCTAGTTCCATTGCTCCCTTGACCTTCACTGAATCATTCGTATCTCATGGACGGTAAAAGATTAAAACCCATATGGTCTCGTAGGTTCTTGATTTCTATTGATGGCTGATTGTAATAAGTTTGCAAATGTGTGACAAGAATATATACACACGTTTATAGTCTATAGACTTTATACATATTAAAAAAATTTCAGATATCCAAACGATTTTTGTAAAAATTTTTTGGATATTCTAATCAATCTTATTTAACCAAAAATATTTATATCCATAATTTTTTACGGATATTTGTAAAATTAAAACTATAAATATCTATAATTAAATATAGATTTTATTTAGACAGATAATAATAAAACATGCGGATTCAAATATCATAAAACCTAAAAACGAATTCGGATATTCAGATCCGGGCTAACCAAAACAAAACATATATTTTTTTAAATATGATATAGTCTAGGACCATAGGTCGTGTAATAAACATTATGAAAATAATAAAACATAAAATAATTTATTTATTGGTGTAATATCCAAAAGGCCAAAAGAAAATAAAAATCTCAAATGCGGTGAAGATGATGATGATGAACACTCATCTTCCCGTCGTCTCCCTCACAGCTTCTTCTTCCTTCAAATTCTTCCATTTCCCTTCTCTCCTCCATCATTGTCTCTCCCATTCCAAAAACTTCTGCTTCACCAAATCCCTAATCCTCAATCCAACACAACTTGCCTTCAAATCCTGTAATTCTCTGACACCTTCACAGTCTCACCTCTCTAATGACTACGACGAAGAAGAAGAAGAAGAAGAAGAAGAAGAAGACGATGAAGAAGATGAAGAAGACGAAGATGACGAAGCTGCAGACGAATATGACATTATTTCCAATGAAATACAAAACATTGACGATGATGACGAAGCTGAGTTCTCAGTTGATTTACCAGCTGAATCAGATCGGACACAACGAGTAGAGTATAGATGGCATAGAGTTGAGAAGCTTCGTAGTCTTGTAAAAGATTTTGGAATTGAAATGATTGATATTGATGAACTCGTTTCCATCTACGATTTTAGAATTGACAAGTTTCAGGTTTTACTTATAAAGTTTCATTTTTTTAATATTCAAAATCATTCTTTTGAAATCTGAAAAAATTGAATCTTTTGGGAACAGAGATTGGCTATTGAAGCTTTTCTAAGAGGTTCTTCTGTAGTTGTTTCTGCTCCAACGAGTAGTGGTAAGACTTTGATTGCTGAAGCAGCAGCTGTTGCTACTGTAGCTAAAGGTCGTCGCTTGTTCTATACTACACCTCTTAAAGCACTATCTAATCAGAAGTTTCGTGAGTTTAAAGAGACATTTGGTGATGATAACGTTGGTTTACTTACTGGTGACTCTGCCATTAATAAAGATGCTCAGATTGTGATTATGACTACTGAGATTCTTCGTAATATGTTGTATCAAAGGTATTTTCCAACTCTACTTATCTAATCTGGCTTGTTCACAGGAGCTTCTTTAACCTCCGAAATCTTTAGTGTTGGAATGGCTTCTTCAGGAACTGGACTTTTTCATGTTGATGTGATTGTTTTGGATGAGGTTCATTATTTAAGTGACATATCTAGAGGAACTGTATGGGAAGAGATAGTGAGTTTCTTCTTCTTTACTCCAATGGCTTTATCTGTTGAGTGTCTTAGTCTGTTTCTGTTTCTTCTTAATACTATCAGGTCATTTATTGTCCAAAGGAGGTTCAACTTATATGTCTATCAGCTACAGTTGCTAATCCAGATGAGTTAGCTGGTTGGATTGGTGAGGTGAGTTTGTTGGCTTTTTCTATGATCATGTTCTGTTATAATGATTTTTTGTAATCTTCTATTACTGCTATGTTTTGTGCTTAGATACATGGTAAAACTGAGTTGGTAACATCGACTAGACGACCAGTTCCTTTAACTTGGTACTTCTCAACAAAACATTCTTTGTTACCTCTTCTTGATGAGAAAGGGACAAGTGTGAATAGGTAACTTGTTCAACTCTATGCTTTATCATCAACATGTAGTGTTGAACAGTTCTCTCTGATAATAATTGAGCGGCTTGTTTAATTGGATCAGGAAGCTATCTCTCAATTATCTGCAACTGTCTGCTTCGGAAGCTAGATTCCGTGATGATGATGACGGATATAGGAAACGGAGGTCAAGAAAACGAGGAGGTGATACGAGCTACAACAGTCTTGTGAACGTTACTGATTATCCTCTTTCAAAGAATGAGATCAACAAGATTCGCCGATCACAGGTCTTAACATTATGCTTCCTAACAAACTAGGCTTGTCTTCGTTTCCTTTTATATTCAAATATGATCTCTTGACTTCTAGGTACCTCAAATTAGCGATACATTATGGCATCTCCAGGGAAAGAATATGTTACCAGCTATATGGTTCATTTTTAACCGTAGAGGATGTGATGCAGCTGTACAGTATGTTGAAAATTTTCAGCTTTTAGATGATTGCGAGAAGAGTGAGGTTGAGTTAGCTTTGAGAAAGTTTCGTGTTCTTTATCCAGATGCAGTGAGAGAGAGTGCAGAGAAAGGATTGTTAAGGGGCATTGCTGCTCATCATGCAGGATGTTTACCTCTTTGGAAATCGTTTATTGAAGAGTTGTTTCAGCGAGGACTCGTAAAGGTTGTTTTTGCTACTGAAACACTTGCTGCTGGTATAAACATGCCAGCTAGAACGGCTGTTATTTCGTCTTTGACGAAAAAAGCTGGTAATGAACGAATACAGTTGGGTCCAAACGAATTGTTTCAGATGGCTGGGCGTGCTGGACGCAGAGGTATTGATGAAAAGGGCTATACTGTGCTGGTTCAGACTGCTTTTGAAGGTGCTGAAGAGTGTTGCAAACTTGTCTTTGCTGGAGTAAGACCGCTCGTGTCACAATTTACTGCTTCCTATGGTATGGTGTTGAATCTTGTAGCTGGTTCGAAAGTTACTCGTAAATCAAATGGAACTGAGGATGGGAAAGTCTTGCAAGCAGGGAGAAGTTTGGAAGAAGCCAAGAAATTAGTTGAGAAGAGTTTTGGAAATTATGTGAGCAGCAATGTGATGGTTGCTGCAAAGGAGGAACTTGCTGAAATCGACAAAAAGATTGAGATTCTGAAATCAGAAATAAGTGATGAAGCAATAGATAAGAAGAGTAGGAAACTTCTTTCAGCGAGGGAATACAAAGAGATCACTGTACTTCAAGAAGAGCTACGAGAAGAGAAACGCAAGCGTGCTGAACTACGAAGAAGGATGGAACTCGAAAGATTCTCAGCTCTAAAACCGCTTTTAATAGAGATGGAAGAAGGAAACTTACCATTTATTTGTTTAGAGTTCAAAGATTCTGAAGGGATGCAACAGTCAGTCCCTGCTGTTTACTTAGGACATATCGATTCATTTCGAGGTTCAAAGCTTCAGAAGATGATAGCTTTGGATGAGTCTTTTACCTTGAATGTAATCGAGGATGGTGAACCTGGAAAGCCTATTGCTGAACCATCTTACTATGTCGCCCTTGGCTCTGATAACTCATGGTATCTCTTTACTGAGAAGTGGATAAGGACTGTTTACAGAACTGGATTCCCTAACATTGCTCTAGCGCTTGGAGATGCTTTACCTCGAGAACTCATGAAGGCTCTCTTGGATAAAGCTGATATGCAATGGGATAAACTAGCTGAATCCGAACTTGGAAGTTTGTGGAGAATGGAAGGATCTCTAGAGACATGGTCCTGGAGTTTAAATGTACCTGTCCTAAGCAGTCTTTCCGATGAAGACGAAGTGTTACATATGTCCAAAGAGTACGATTACGCTGCGGAACAATACAAGGAACAAAGGAGCAAAGTGTCACGTTTAAAGAAGAAGATATCTCGGTCAGCCGGGTTCAGAGAATATAAGAAAATTCTAGAGAATGCTAAGCTGACAATTGAGAAGATGAAACGGCTCAAGGCGAGATCAAGACGCCTTATAAACCGTTTAGAGCAGATAGAACCATCTGGTTGGAAAGATTTCATGCGTATAAGCAATGTGATTCACGAAAGCAGAGCACTGGACATTAACACACACTTGATATTTCCTCTGGGAGAAACAGCTGCTGCAATCCGAGGAGAAAACGAGCTTTGGCTTGCAATGGTACTCCGGAACAAAGCCCTTGTGGATCTCAAACCTCCTCAACTAGCTGGTGTATGTGCAAGTTTAGTTTCAGAGGGTATAAAAGTTCGACCTTGGAGAGACAACAACTATATATACGAGCCATCTAATACAGTAGTAGACATGGTTAATTTCTTAGAAGAACAAAGAAGCTCTTTAATAAAGCTTCAAGAGAAGCATGAAGTTATGATTCCATGTTGTTTAGATGTTCAGTTCTCTGGTATGGTTGAAGCTTGGGCTTCTGGATTAAGTTGGAAAGAAATAATGATGGAATGTGCAATGGATGAAGGTGATCTTGCTCGTCTATTACGACGTACCATTGATCTCCTAGCTCAGATTCCTAAGTTGCCTGATATTGACCCGGTCCTGCAACGTAGTGCAGCAGCTGCAGCAGACATCATGGACCGTCCACCAATCAGCGAGCTTGCCGGTTAAAGAACTGCATATGTAAGAATTGGGAATACAGAACAAATTTTTCATTCAGGTGATTTAATGTTGTAAAGAATAGGAGCAACCAAAGAGCAAATTTGAGTTAATGTTACAACATGCAAAAAGCTTTATATACACAATTGTATGATAAAAAACAAGTATTCCTCCGATTTTTTTGCCTCTCACCCTTTTTATTTCATGTGAGAATACAACAGGGACCAAAGGCAGCAACAGAAGTGAGAGCAGTCTCTTCAGACAAAGCTCAGTGTTGAGTATAACAAGCAAAGAATGGTAACCTTTTAGTCTCTAAAAGAATGTGAAGTTGTTCTATTTCCCGAGAGCTTTTGTTAAATGAGAGATTTCACAGGCTGGTGAGAAGTTTTTGGTATCTTTGTATTCTCCTTTGCTTGATTAAAGAACTACTGGAAACAAGGTCCTGTCTGATGTTTTCGTTCAAAAGTTTTCTCCGCTTAGCACGATGTAAAACATCCTCTGTGTCGAATACATAAGAGACCTGCAAGAGATAACCAAACAGTTCATTAGCATGAAAACTCAACAGTGGTATGCAAAGTAAAAGACACTATACCTTTGAAGAACTGCAGGTTATCTTACATTCCAAACCGTTAATAATTTTAACTTCATCTGTGGTTAAGAGTTCATCATCACCACCATGTTTACGCTTGTTCCTGGCGAAAAATTAAAAAGCATCTCTTTAGTTTCCCTTTTATCTGCTTAGAAAGATGGTATAGTATTTTGTTGATCTTTCTTGACTTACCGTTTTAAATAGATTTGAGGATTTTCTTTCGTAATAGGTTGATTTGAAAGGAATATATTGTGGAGGTAAGCTGCAAAAGTTGGATCCATGGATATGGATGTTACATCAGGCTTATCATGTCTATAGTCTAGAAGCTGAATAGAGAGTTTTGTTGGTGCTGATAGTTTCTGCAGAGAAATAAAAAAGCAAGAAGTCATAAGCTTTGCTTTGTCCAAAACTGTGCAAGGGTTTGTAATTCTTACACATTCGATGCGGTAAATATCCTCATCGGGAAGAAGAACACGAGCATTTTCATAATAAACAGCATCAAGAAACTTTTCAGGCCTTCTTGATTTCTCATATGCATATAACTGTTGTAATTTGTTGTCCATTTCATCAGCCGCGAGACCCTGGAGCTGGAGTATCACATTGGTCAGTTGAATCACGAGTGAAGTATACATAAAGAGATCAAGAATGTAACCAAACACATAATGTGAAAAACTTACATGCTTGATGAGCTTATAGATCAGTTTGTCCAATGTGAAAAGAACATATGACTGTGTACCGATAATTGCTCGGCAATCATCTTCAAACTTGGAGTTATCAGATGTGCCATCAAGTAAGTTGTAGAGAGCATCCATGAATCTGTTCCAACACCAAAAGCTAGATGTATAAGCAGCCACACAGATGCATTACAAAAACAAACCGCACTGGAACTTCACCTGGCGTATGAATCAGCGGGGTTTGTTGGATTTGAGGTCTTCCACTTTCTTTCTGGAGATGAAGAATTGATTTTTGCTGATAATATTCTGTCATACAAGATCTGTAAACAAGTAACCACAAGAAGTTAGCCTTCCAGCTCCATTAATTTGCAGGTTGAATAAATGATATGTTTACCTGATGAAGCCTGAAAAGAACGTAAAACGAATCATTTCCATAAAAGACTTGGGAGTTCTTTGAAGAATCATCTTTGTCCTTATCACGCAAAGCGGGAGGGACATACTTAGCCAGAGGTTTTACATGCAGTAGGTTTCCTCCAGCATCATCATGAGCATCAGACATAGCTTCTCCAGCTTCACCTTCACTTTCTACCTTGTTATTATGGTCCATATCATCTTCAACGTTACCAGACTCGGTACCAGAAACATCACCGTTTTGAGATGTGTTTCCACTGCCATCTGATGATGATCTTGGAACACTTGCATCATCTTCATTAGCATCATTCTCTTTATTTTTGCTGAGAGCCTCCAAGTCATTCTCTACATGAACTGCAAAATTATCTTCCTCAAAATCTCCTGTTGGAGAAAGTTCACCCTCCTCTCTTTCAACTTTGGTTAGCCCAGGGAATCCTTCGTTAGATCTTTGATTATTCGATATTTCTACCGATGTCCCATTTACTCCAAGAGTACTTCCATTTCTTTGAGGTAGCAGCATTCCATCCACAGGCACTGCATTTGAGTTATGCATACGTTCAACAGAAACACCTTGTTTGGTTTCAGGCCTTTCATCAGGTGTGGATAGATTCTTCAGCATTTTATCATTCTGAGTGTTATCACATAATAAGGCATCTGAGGTCTTACTAGAAGTGACTTTTCGAAGGCTATTAGACCGCATACAGTTAGCAACACTAGCTCCATTTTCAGGACTGCCCTCACATTTTAAATTCTGGTTTGTAGACTTGACAACATCTTCTTGGTCTTCGGCACCTTGAGGACAAGAAGTAACACCAAACATTGGTTCCAAAAACTCAGTCCATACCTTCATTACCTTATCTAACTCTTCAGTTGAACACATTTCTCCACATGAATACTTGATCAGCTGATAAAGATCTTCATGAAGATCATTATCAGGATAATCAAAACTCATATTAGAGGAAACAGTTAGTCTATTTCCCGCCGCAAGAACAAGAAGTTCATGATCTTCTGTTCGATCCTTTTCAGAAATCTCCGCCAGCAATGCTGTAGTGAAAGATAGTGATACATAAGAAACTCATAAACATGTTCTTATAACATTTTGACTGCAAGAAATAAACCTTTAGTGCTCAGATTCTTCGAATCCTGTTGTTTGAAATAAAAACTACGATGATCAAGTGATCTGTGGTAGTTCTTTGTATATATGTCAGCCCAAACTTTGTTAAACTCAGTACGACACTTTGTCCACTCTTCTTGCTTCTGTTTCAACCGGGTCAGTATCACAGGTAAAGCAAGATATGTATTCTTCTTTAACAAATCCAACACATCAAGTCCATGGTCACCATATAACCTTTCTATACATCTTAGGTTCAGAGCTACAAAACAGTAACAAAACAGTATACAAGTTCAGTAGTCATAAAGAGAACAGTTCAGTTTATGATGATGTTGTTCACAGAAGGTTGGTTCAGGGCCGGTCCAACTATTCACAATTATTTTGGATGCTCTAGACGAAATTAAAATATACCTAAACATATTAATGCTCCTCAACTACTGGATGCCCTATGCGACTACCTATGTGGCCTATCCTTTGGACCGGCCCTGGGTTGGTTATATGTATACCTGAGAGGTGATCCTCGATACAGATGGGAGTATTGGTTTTTAACTCCTTACTATTAATCTTTTCAAGTAGGTCTTCTACTTGATTCGAAGCCGAGATCACTGATTCTAATAACATATCTAGCTCGAACCTAAAGCACAGTAACAGACAAATCTTTAACAGTTAGATTTCGATCGAAAGAAGTGGCTCATACATATACATTAATCACTAACCTGTCATCTTCACATCGAAAGAGACTCTCTTCGTACTGGTTCTTGCGCATGTGTTTAAATGAATAGTCTTCACTTCCTGAAGTTACAGAGACCCAATGATCATTAAGTACCTGACTATCAATCTCCATTCTCTGGCTTGCAATAGGAATTGGATACTGCAAGAAAAACAACAAAACTAATGAAGCAAAGAGGTAAAGATTTGTTCTCTGATGAAGTATTAGCACCATACATTCTTTGGAAGTAACCGATAACTCGGTGTGCATTGTTCACAGTTTGAAAGATCTAGTTCACTTATAGGTTTAGCCCATTTCTGACTTGCTACCGTCTTTTCGATCCTCTCCTTTTCACGGCTTCTTTCTCTATACCTTTCAATCTTCTCTGTATCTTTGTCTTGTGACTTAGTAGGTTGAGGACATTTACCATCACTCCACAAGGATTCTGTAGTAATAGCAAACCAATGGTTAGAGAGCTCAATAACTATACGAAGAGAAACATCAGAAGTATGACTTACTCTTAGAGACGATACCAGAGAGTAATCCTTCTGCAGAAAGAAAAATAAAGAGTCAGATCTTAACCTTTAAACTAGGCCCGGGCAAAAAAACGGAAGCGAAGTTACCGAACCGAATCGAACTACAAAAAAGGAAAACTGAACCGAACCGAATTTTTTTTTAAACCGATCAGTAGAAGTTTTTTATTAAGTTTGGTTTCAGTAAAAACTGAACTGAACCCAAAAAACCGAAATTTTTTTATTTTATTTTACTTTTTTTGTTTTTATTTTATTTTTCTGTTTAAATAATTTTAATATGTGTTTATTATTTTATTTTTTGTTCTAAATCGAAACGAACAAACCGAAATAACCCAAAATAAACCAAAAAACTGAGATAAACCGTTATTTTTATCCTAAAACCTAACCAAACTTAAGAAATTAAAACTGATCGGAATGTTTTTTATACCCAAAACCGAACCGAAAAAAATAAAACCGAACCGAATTATAAATTTTAAACCGATCGGAACTTTTTTTAGAAAACCGAAATACGGAAATACCAGAATTTCGGATCCGAACTGAACCAAACCAACCGAATGCCCAGGCCTACTTTAAACCCGCGAATGCACGAAGAGAAAACATAAGTTTTGGTTCATTACCATTCTTGTCACATTGAGCTAAAAAGACTTTGAAGGCATCCATAAGATCTGGATATACTCCGATTAAATCGCCGACCTAATCGAAGAATATAAGTCATATATGAGTTCAATGACAGACAAATCTTTACAGAGACAGAGAGACTTTTAAGTCAACCTAAAAGCATACCAAAGACTTCAGTTCTGGTTGGCTAATTATCTCCTTTGAATATAGATTAAGACATCTCAAGAACTCTTGGTTGTCAGCAATATCAAGCTTTGCCTTTACTCTATCAACAAAATCAAGTTCTTGGCTATAACCTGTTTATCACATAAGTCAATTTAAGAACACATGAAATCAAGAAACCTCAGAAACAGCTCATATCACCTTTTTCATTATAATCAGATGAAGTTGGAACGGCTCCAGAAACTTGATTTGAAATTTCAGCAAGATCATCATCATCATGTTCAAGACCTCTACCGTCTCTATCATCTATATACTCATTCTTTTTGACAATGCGTCTCGCTTCTTCTTTACTATCTTTGAACAAAGATCTCTCATGATCTATATCTTGATGTTCGATTTTGAGATCTCGGTTAGAATGTGAAGTAATGATCTGTTCCTTCTGTAACAATACATAAAACAAGTGTTGCCTCTTAAAATTCTAAATTTCCAATGGCATATGATAAGCAGGGCCGGTCTAGAGGGTAGGCCATATAGGCGGTCTTCTAGGACATCTAATAGTTTAGGGCCATTTTTTTGTAGGTTTAAAGATAAGTTTAGGCATATTTTAGATATAAAAAAAATTCGCCTAAGACATCCGAAATAATCGTGAATAATTGGACCGACCCTGATGATAAGCCTAGTGCACAACTATTTAGAGATATAAAACCTTAATAGGGTCCATTTGACGCATGGTGTGAAGAGATCTAATCCCGCCTCTATCATGAGTAGATGGAGTTGCTGAGGTATCAGGAAGAAAATGAGTGAACTCAACAAGCAAATCGCGATGGTCTCGAAAAAGAATAGACACCTAGAAACATAACCATATTAAAACCAAAACAACAATACCACAAAGTAGCTACAACAGACACACACATACCTCTTGATAGACCTCAGTAATGGACTTGTTCTCTTTTCTATACATATTCAAAATGTCTAAAAATGATTTGTATACACGATCATCGCCTTGAAACCTTGTCTACAGACGAAACAATAGTCAAAAAGAGTCAAAGAGAGCATTAGGGCAAGTACACCCAGGTCCGGTCCTGAGGGTAAAGCCACTTAGGTGGTCGCCTAGGACATCTACTAGATTAAGGACATTTTCTTAAGATTTTTTTGTACACTAATATATTTTAAATTCAAATTTTAAAAAATTTTATATGATTTTTATAAAACTAATTTTTTATTTTATTTTTTGTAATTTAAGATTTTGTTTTATGGGTCTGAAAATATATATTAGACATAGAAATAAAAAAAACAATTTTCTTCTAGGACATCTAAAATAGTTGGACCGGCTCTAAGTACACCACATTCAAAATGTTTACCTTAATCTTATTGACAAAACTAATAGCTTCCTCAAACTCAACAGGCTTCTTTGGCATAGCTTGATCATCTTCAGGCAAAAGAGTTATCTCGAAACCCTTTGGTAAGAAAGTATTGAAACCCAAAATAAGTTCTTTGTTCCCTTTAAAGAGTTCTTTCACTCTAGAGATAACACCACCAGTATCAACTCTACAAAGCCAAGGATTCAAATCTTTTGTAAAGTTCCAAGAAACCTAAACAGAACATTGAATCAAAACTCAAAAGTATATATACCTTTGAGCTTTGAAATCTTTCATAACCTCAAGAAACTCATCATATTTTTCTCGTTTATCTTGAAACTTATCCTTAACAGCTTTGAGATATGTAAGTGCATCATTTGTAGTTAGCTTCTGTATACTCACTTCTCCAACCATGATTTAGCAGCTCAATAGATCACTATGCTTCTCTAAGCCATTAAATTGAGTTAAATCCTTGGTCAATAGATCAATCAATAATTCAAATTAAAACATATACAAAGAAATCAAAATCAAAGAGCAATAGATCTATTAACAAAATCGAAAACAGAGTTTGGAGAAACAATGAAAGTAGAAAAATTCGATCTTAACTTAAATCCTGAGATTAATTTCACATTACGAAGCGTTAAGATAAAAATTAAGAAGAAAAAAACGATTAGGAAGATGATCGTAGAGTTACCAAATTTTGAAGAGATACAAGTGTATAAGCAAAAGCTTTTCTCCTTACCGAACAAGTTAAGAAACACCACAAAGACAAGAAGACTTTAAAACCATATTTGCAGAAGACAAAAAAGAAAGAAACTTATAATATGGTGGAGATGGGAAGAGTCTTGTTAATGTTTTTTTTTTTTTTACTTTTAACTTCAAATATGTAAGTTTTTACTTTTTACAGCTAAATTTTAAAAAAAATCAATAGTAACAGTTTTTGTTAATCGGCTCTAATATTTTTTTTTTTGTTATAAGATTTGGTGTATTATTATTATTTAGTCAGATTTAAGAAAACACATAAGTAACAGAAGAAGAAAAATATTTTTTCATTTTTTTATTTCCTTTTCTTTTAACATTGAAATATAAAAAAATGGTAAAATTCCATAGAAACATATTTTGTATCTATCAATGAAAAAATAATGTTTTAATTAAAAAATATGAAAATACAACTTATAGACAGCCGTTGCTAGGTTGCTTATAGGTTGAGTTACCGGTTATAGCCGGTAAGGTTAATTGCAGAGATTGGGTATTGGATTGGGTTATTTTGGGACCTTGCAATTTGGGTTTGTGTTGTGGCAATTTTGTGAATTTTGGGAGTAAGGATATAATAGGAATGTTATGAAAAATTTAAATATCAATATCATGTCCTATAATTAGCAAATTCTAGGCTTTTTATGATTTAGAAAGCATTTTTGCCAGATTTGATTTATGGAACTATTTACAATTTTATTACATATATGATATTAAATGGTTCCTTTAAGTTGGCTTCAAGTTATTTTTTGGATGAGAAGATGGGTTTCAAGTAGTCAAGGGCATTCGGTTTATTCGATTTAAACGGTTCGGTTTTATCAGTTTTCCGGTTTGTTCGGTTTTCAAAAATTAGTTTCGAAGTAAAACCGAAAAAATATCGGTTTGTTCGGTTCGGTTTTGGATAAAAAAAATATTTCCGAATTCAATCCGATTAATCCAAATAAACCGAATAAATCTGAAAATTCACTTTTCGCTTCGGTTTGTTTGGTTATTAAGTTTAATTTAGACCGAATAAACCGAACCGAAACATAATTTTTAACTATTATTCAGTTAACCGAAAAAACCGAATATTAATTCAAACCGAGTCGAACTAAAAATAAAAAAATTCCGATCGGTTTACTCATCTAAAACCGAACAAACCAAAACCGATCTAATTTGGTTCGTTCGGTAAACCGAACCGAATGCCCAGGACTAGTTTCAAGTTGTGTGTTAATTTGTTTTTTGACTATATAGACCACAAAACCGGTCTTGATCTTGGATTTAGATTAAATGACAACAGAGATAAGACCACTAGTCCACTTGATTCTCTTCAAGTTGTGTTAATTAACTCAACATCTAAAAAATCAAGTTATTCTAAAGTTGTAAATTTTTATGTTTACTCAGAGTTGGATATTTTAATGTAAGGATTGGAGGGATTTTACGGATTTATATATTTGTAAATTCATATAAATTTTGTAAATCGTCACCAACATTGAAATTTGAGTATTTGTATTTTGGTTTTTCAAATTCCTTAAAATCTACACATTGTATTTAATACAAAAATATATCACAAAATGAATAACATAATTTTAACTAGTATTTAGAATTCATTAAAGCAATAATACATGATGATTTTGATAAGATTTTACTAATAGTATTTATAAATTTTTAAACCAATAACACATTGTTTCAATGAAAAAAAACTAAATCAATTATCTATTAATACATAATTTAACTTGTATTTTTAATTTAATAAAATTCATTAATCAATAAATCCTTCAAAAACTGAATTTAAATATAGATATATTTCTTTAATTTGATAATGATTTTGTTAATAATTAAAATTCTGGATAGTTAGGTAAACGAAATAGGTGTGGATAATTTTGTGATAATATTTTCACAAGAAAACAATAAACTTTCAAATAAAATTGGGCATTTGGTCTAGTGGTATGATTCTCGCTTAGGGTGCGAGAGGTCCCGAGTTCAATTCTCGGAATGCCCCTTTATTTTTATAACACTCTTAAATCATCAATTTTTACATATTTTTCCTTTCATTTTAGGCCAAAGGTTTTGGCATTTTTCATAGATTGGTTAAATAATGTGTTGTGGACTGCCTATAATGGACATTTTGGTTAAGAGGCTTAGTAGTAGTTGTGTGTCTACTACATAGGTATAATAAAGCTTTATTATATTTTCACTCAAGAGTGTATATAATTGGAAATATATACTTGTTTTTATATATGATAAACATGTTTGATGGTTTTGCTTTTTGATAATATAACTCTGTTTTACATATCTTATAACTAAAGATATTATTTAAGCTTCATTACTTTATTTTTAATATGAAAATCATGTCTTCACTTACCTTTAGAAGATGCCATTAAGTATGATGGGCTTTAGAAAAAGGTTAATTAGTGCAAGAGCTAGTTAAACTAACACAATTAGTCGTGTACCGATCTAATTGAAACGATACATAGAAGATTAGCATGGCAATTTGTCGTGTCCCGATAAAACTAGAATAATACATTAAAAAAAAATTAGCATGAATCTTGCGTAAAGATGATACACATAATTCGAGAAATTGTCTAAAAACTTTTGTTTGCTAGAACGTTCAGAAATAATTTATTCGATTGACGACATAGAAAATGTTTTTTCTTCAAACAAAAAATGAATTTAACATGATGTGTATCTCGATTATGCTGAAAATATAGAATATTTAGATTTGAAGTTACAATATTCACACACAAAAATTAAGACACTTATATCATCATTTAGAGTTTGAGAGCAAGTGGATTCAAATTATAACCTTGAGTCCAACATGATTAGTACAAACTATACATTATGATGTGAAACAAACATGGCTTATTAAGATTAATAACATTTATACATAATATGGTCTTCAAACAATTTTTATGATATTATATGGTTTATGATAAAATGATATATCTAATGAATATGTAAGTTACATTTTTTAGTTACTTCGACTAGAAGCTATGGAGTAACACAAAGGCATAAGATTCTCAGGACAAATACACAATTATTTTTTTATGAAAGATAAATATTTTTTGATGTGTGATTCATGTGAAATGTTTATAAATTTTGTCGATGAGATTAATTATGTTCCATATATGATTCGTGGCCCTATTAATGGTATTAAATTATGGTTGCTTCTATGTGACAATTATATAAATATATTCCCAACGAACAGATTTGATTATGGGTCTTGTCAATCTTGTCATTTCTCAAATCTTTATTTCGAATAATCTTTAATTAAGATACATTTTTGAAAAAGTGGTTAAGGTGATTAACGCAATATATGTTTGGTTAATGTAAAACATATCGAATTTTTCAACATACCAAACTATTATTATTCGATGTTTTGCATAGGTGAACTCGTATATATTATGTAGATACTATATATTATATCTTATCCTTATGTGTGCAAAATTCAAAATATGTATATAATTTATATAAATCACAATTTGTCAAATTAAATATTGGATATGCATACCTGAAAATGCTGTTACATATATGTTTAATAAAATGGTTACTATATTTAAATTAGGTTATGCATTGCATTGCATGGTATGGTTATGTGCTTAGCTTTACCTTTTTGATACGAAAGGGATAAAATGTATGCAAGTAAAGTACAAGAGAACCACCCCCTTGGCACGTGCAATATATATCATAATAAACTATAAGTATATATTAATTTTAGTGATTAATTACATTAAAAAAACTGTATGAAAATACACGAAAATAAAAACTCAAATTTTTTAAATTCATATCCTAACCTTCTCATGCACATAAAGCAAAGGCTAGTAAAATAAATTAGATTCAGACAAGTTGTTTAATATATCATTCTCAATTTTTTTGTTCTTTTTCTAATTTAAAATAATTAGAAATTAGGTTTAATAGATATATAATTCAGGTATATTTAGATTATAGGGACAAAAGTAGACGACATAAAAATACTTAAAAAGATAATATTATATTTACAGAAAATATAGAAAGATCCATAGCACAAATTATGTCTTTATCTTTATCTTAGTGTTTCGAGTAAAGTTTGAAACCATATTATAAAAAAAACATCGAACCTATAAAGAACACAAACCCATCTTAACTCATCAAAGTGAGATAAGACCCTCTTCTTTCTTTTGCTTTTGTTCTTACTCTTCTTTGTTCTATATTCTAGGTTAAACTCAAGAAACTCTAATACTTCTTCAATCCATGTTAATCTCTATCTTTGTTTCAAGTTAGAATCATATATATATATATATATATATAATACGTCACAAGGCTCGAAACCATGCTAAAGAACCGTTCACTTCGTCTACATTTGTTGTTTCGTATACTATTTACGTTTGGTTTAGTCACTCTTCTATTGATTGATGTGTTTGTATTACAAAACAACAAGGCAGACAAAACTATTCAAGCTGCGACGATGAACAACTCTAGTTCGAAGACTTCTGTTATACATGCTAAGGAAATACAACAAGAGCTTGAAGATGGATCAAGACATGGCGATCTTAGCTACGTAGCTAGTAAAAGAAAAGTACCTCGTGGACCTGATCCTATACATAACAGGTTCTTTACTTATTTTCTTGTTTTGTTTATCACCAAACTAGTTTTTATCTGTATAAATGTGTATCTTGTGTATTGCTTTTTTTTTCCGACAAAATATGTATCCTAACAAATCATCCAGTTTGATGGTTTGTTGTTTTGATAGTAAACACGCTGGTTCTGACATTTTGCACAAGCGGCTACCTCATCTGCTTTTTTGTTCTTGTTGCCGTAACAATAATATATGGCTTAAAAAAAAAAAATATAATAGTTATACGGTTTACTGATAAATTAGATGTTGAAACGGATATTATGTTTTTAGGTAAAATATCTTATAAATTATATTTTCTTTGTTCTTAATATTTTGTTTAAGGTTGTTTTACATACGTTAAGAATTTTTTTCTTTTTTTTTTGTTTATTTTTTTAACTTTTTTTTCTTAATTTTTCTGTTTTTTGTTTTGTTTTTATTAGCGGGTTTTTTTTTTTGTTTTGTTAAACAGTATTCATTATTTAGTTTGAAATTAAAATTATATAAATAAAATATATAAAACAATATTTTAGAAAAAAAAAATTCTAAAACATCATTATTTTGGAACAGATTAAGTAGTATATTATTAATAGAAGAAATTAAGCAAGCAAAAATTGTAGATATATACATTTGCATATTTTATTTTTGGTCACCATTATATACTTCTAGCAAATTTTTACTAAAAGTAACTCAGATTCGGTGAGACACATTACAGAGACTCTCAAAAGGCTGTCTGATAGCTTTATTCAGTCTATACGTTAACAATCTCTTTTTAATTACTCACTATAACATGTCTTCTTTTTAAAACTTTATTTTTTCCTTTATGGAAGCTTTAATTACTACTTTAAATACTCTCTTTTCCTTTAATTATTATTTTGATAACGAATGTAAATTGTGTTAGCACCAATTGATCAATTAATGAAATTTTTTATACTTTGTTTCACATGTAGTTTTAGATTTTTTTATTTGTTTTATTATAATTGTAAGTTTAGATTTTCAGTATATATTTTAAAGCAACATTATGGTATTATCCCTATTAATTTTATATAATGTCTAATCAAAATTTTTAATTAATATATTAACGAGGGATAAAATAGAGATTTCTACATTTTGTTTAATAAATATAAAAAATTTAAAATTACATATTTTATGAACAGATAAAGTATTTTTTTAGGTTATATAAAATAAAGAAAATAAATACTAAAAAATTTGTATTAAGTAGTTAAGGTATTCTTTGTTTAAGTTTATCAAAAAAGAAGAAGTTATTACTGATTTTGAATTATTAATGTATTTTCTGTCATTGGATTAAGTACTAAACTTATTAAAAATATACTTAAAGTTATTTATTAATAAAAAATATTAATCTATATTCTGTCTTAATATAGGAGAGCAAGGAACTCAAGACGACCACCAGAGAAAGCATAACTAAGGTGAAAAAAGCCTGGAGAAGAAGCAAAGAGAAAGAGAGAAGTATATGTTGAATAGGTCTTGTAATGATGCTAGATTCTATTTTCATTTCATTTTATTAGGATCGAATCTTTTAAATATGCTCAAAAATATTTGTAACCCTATACACTTCTATATTTTTGATGTTTGTTACAAACTCGTGAGCTAGCTAGAGAAGGTTAGAAAAAACATGAACACATGATATATCGAGCTATATAATTATAGACTATATATGATTTTTTTAAATGATATAAAGAAAACAAGAGGAAGAAGTTTACGTACATTTTCATAACCTTTTTTTGGGCTAAATTAAAGAATATAAAGAAGTTATATATAGGATTAATTATTTCTGTTGTAATTTTATCATTAAATTACGTTTAGATGTTTTTATTTATTTTCTTGTATTGCATGTTGGGGAGTGTCACAGAATGTTAAATTAGGTTATTTATAATAATCTTTTATGTGTAATAACTAACAAACATAAAAATGAGTGCTACTTTTGCAAATAAGATGCTATTTTGGAGTTGGCAAACACACAACAACATGCTGTTTTAGAGAAATATAATTTCTTTTTATCATATATTGATGGTTAAGATATTTTGTTTGTTCCTGAAAATTTGATTTTGTATAATATATTTTTTATTTTTTATTTTAAATTAGTTAGTAAGTATATTTATAGATGCACTTGACAATATTCGATCCTTAGATCGGATTTAAGAAGTGAGTTTCCATAATCAAAAGCTACATCTTAGTAATGTTATCATAATTAGGCATGCACGTTCGGTCGGGTCGGTTCGGTTTCGGTCTAAACTTTCAGTCGGTGTTTCGATATATCGGTTTTCTAAAAAAAGTTTTGATCGATTTAAAATTTATATTCGATTTTATATTTTTCGCTTCGGTTTTGAATATAAAAAAAATATTCTGATCGGTTTTAGTTTCTTAAGTTCGGTTGAATTTTATTATAAAAATAACGGTTCATCTCAAATTTTCAGTTTGTTTTAGGTTATTTCAATTTGTTCGGTTCGGTTCTATTCGAATTAAAATAATAAATAAATACAAAACAAATTATTTAAACAGACAAATAAAATAAAAATCTAAAAAAGAAAATCGGTTTATTCTGTTTTTTTTGTTGAGTTTTTACTGAAAACTAAAATGAGTAAATTTCTACCAATCAGTTTAAAAAAAATTTGGGTTCGATTCATTTAAACTAAAAAAATAAAAAACTATCTAAGAATAAAAAAAATTAGTGTGGAGCAAGTGATCCACCTATCTTCAACAACGTAAGTCCGCTGTCCGCCCTTGTCGGTGGGTCATAACAAGACACTGAGACAGTACACATTTGTGTTGTGTTAGGTTCCACATGAAGGACCAATGTGTGATCTCTTATTGTCTGATCCAGATGACCGATGTGGTTGGGGAATATCGCCACTTGGTGCAGGTTATACTTTCGAACAAGATATTGCGACTCAGTTTAACCATAACAATGGACTTACTTTGATTTCAAGAGCACATCAACTTGTTATGGAAGGTTATAACTGGTGTCAAGAATAAAATGTTGTAACTGTGTTTAGTGCACCAAACTATTATTATCGTTGTGGTAACATGGCTGCGAGTTTAGAGATTGGCAGAATATGGACCAGAGTTTTCTTCAGTTTGATCCAGTTCCACGTCAAATTGAACCACGTCATAACGGATTTTATATTTTATTAAGTGTTACAAATTAATACTCGGAGTTTGGTTTGTTCGGTTTAATTGATTCGCTTTTTTCGCTTGCTTGGTTTTCAAAAATTAATTTCAATAAAACCGAATAAAAATATTGGTTTAGTCAGGTAGGTTTCTTGTTTGTATGCTTTGGTTTTCGGTAAAAAAAAATTTTCCTAAATTCAGTTCGATTAATCTAAATAAACCGAATAAATTTAAAATTTTATATTTTACTTCGATTTACTTGAGTTAATTTGCACTGAATAATCTGATTAACTCGAATCGAAACATGATTTTTATGTTATTTAATAA
Source organism: Leavenworthia alabamica (assembly GCA_000411055.1). NCBI lineage: Eukaryota > Viridiplantae > Streptophyta > Magnoliopsida > Brassicales > Brassicaceae > Leavenworthia > Leavenworthia alabamica. The sequence continues at coordinate 69,539 of KE157890.1, forward strand.
ATAAACCGAATATTAACTTAAACCAAACCATTAACCGAACTAACATTAAAAAATATTATGATCGGTTTATTCACTTGAAATCGTGCAATTTATCTAATTCGATTAGATTTTCCATAAATCAAATGGATATGACTAATATAAATAATAATATAGTATTATGAAAGTTTACTCTTTACTAAATCAATTAACTTTTAAATCAACATTGATGTGTTATTTAATTGTCAATCTATTTATATGTTCCAACTGAAAATAAAATTTTAGAAAGGGAGAATAATCTACAAGTTTTATTCATTTTAGAGTTATATTTTTCGTAATGAACTAAACTGATTTTTATAAGTAATATACAAAGTACCTTCTCTATGGAAAATATAATAAAGTAGCACTACACTATTGACCAAGAAATTTCAAACTCATACATATATCGTCAAACAGTCAACGAATTATTAATAATTCATAATTTACCATTTAAATTTGTACTTAAATTTCATAACAACTCAAATTTATACATACGACTTTATGTATTACATATCTATGAACCATGAATAACATTTTATAACAAATTTAAACCAAAAAAAATATTTTATAACAAACATTTGATTTCGGTTTAAATATTTAAAATATCATTAGACCACTATGTCTACAATCTGATTTTTTCCATTCAATATAATTAGAATTTGTGAAATCTAATTTGATTTGAATATGATCATAATACCATAATTAAATAATATTTTGTTATTATCTTTGATCGACAAGCTTGACGTGCATGATAGCATCCCTAAGTTACGGTCCAAAATCAAGTTATGACATGGAACATTAAGGATCTACAATGATCTAACCTTGACTTGTAATAAATAAACACATTTGAAAATGAAAATATTAACTTTTGACTTAATTTTCACAATAAGTTAAACCAGAGACTGAGAATTTGGTGCTTGTAATTGTCAAATCAAATTAAATCCAATTTGGTATAGTCAATGTTTACCATTGAAAAGTAATAGGTTATGTGTAACATTATAGAATGCTGTCGAGATTTTTTTTTATATAACTCAGGTAATTCGGCTGAATTAGAGGTAGATCGTCGATTCTGATACAGTTTAAGGTGGCAAACTCATACTGTAGACTAGCGCATCATCCCCCCAACACCGACTAATCATGGATCCGGAGAGACCATGTGAAAGTCGATCCCTGGCAAATTCTGTAACCAGGTGGAGTCGATCTCTGACCTTAACCAACAGCAGTGGCGGACGGAGAGAGAAAATTAGTGTGTGGCACCTTTCAAACAAATTTTTTATTTTATTTAATTTATATTAAAAAAATAAAAATTATTTAAGAAACAAAAAAATTGAACATGGGGCACGTGCCTCACCCACTCCCTACGTAGGTCCGTCTCTGACCAACAGGACAACACTCATCTAGCGTCTTGAGAACTACCCCACTATCATCGCTTGGTTAATATTGTCAAAATTAATATATCGTGACCTAGTCGTGTTTAGTATAATGTAAATATCATATGAACTAAAGAAAACAAAAACTAAATAGAAATATATTGGGCACAAAACACATCATATAATTTATCTATAAAAGCATATATATGAACAAAATAAAAATGAAATTTATATATTTTAACCTATGAAAAAGTTGATATTGTTGAATTTAAATCAATTACTAAATTATATATCTTACTAAAACTATACTATATTATATTTTAAATAAAGAACTCAACCATAATCGTCTCACAGACTATTTAAATACATAAAATAAGTTTATTTATGAAAAGTCGTTGACAAAATAGAAAATAATCAGGTGAAATCATAAGGATAAAATAAGAAAGGGACGTTGCTATAGTATTGGCTTTTCTGTAAAACAACTCTTATATAAATAATTTGATACATAATATAAATAATTTAATTAATCATAAATATAATTATAAATTATCGTTAATAATATATTATTTAATAAAACTAAAATTAGATTAAAATATAAACCATCCTATATTTTAAACATAAAAAACTTGTAAACATCTTATATAATAAAACAAAAGAAATAAAACTATAGAATATACAAGGTGTAACTTGTTAGATCATAAGGAATTACGTTTTAACTTGAGTAATATCAATTTTTTACAAAACGATTCCATATTTTTTGTCTCCTCTTATTAAGAATTAAAGCAGAAAAAAAGACAAACAATTAATTACACCCCAAAAATTCACAAGTTTTAAAAGATAAAAACACATTTTCAACCCTTAATTTTTTTCTCTTCTTTTCATTAACTTGGATTGATTAGTACCTACCATTATTAATTTTTTAGCTATTTTAATTTCTTAACTTCACATTCTTCCAACTATCTAGAAAACAAAAATTTCCAACTAATAATTTAGCAAGAAAAAAAAAAGAGATTAAAATAATCTGCTTACAACTATTTTGTCCCACTCTTTAGCAACGGTACAGATCAGGCAGCTAAACCGGACTCGTGACACTTTTTTGGTCTCTGTTGTCTCTTTGAATCTTCTACTGTGCCTAGTTTTGGACATTTGGTTCGGTTTACTTCGGAACAAATTTTTAAAAACCGAACAAACCAAAAAATAAATCGTTTAAAACGATTAAACCGAATGCTCAAGACTAACTATGCTTGTTACGAATATGGATATCCGATCTTTTTGAAGGATGTGAATTTAGATCCATAAATATTTTGAAAACGATATTTGAATCCGGATTCAGATCTGCCGGATATCCGTTTAATTTTTTTTTTTAACTTTTTTTTTTAAAACAGATTTGGATATCCGATTACGAATTCATATATTCAGCCCTTAATATCAAAACAAATCATTCGGTCCTAAATATCAAAACAGATCCGGATATCCGGTTCTATATATCAAAACAGATCCGGATATCCGGATTGAATATCCAAAAAAGTAATCAAGATATTTGTTTTGAAAAATCGAACTATTTGAATTAGTTATTTTAATATCCAAATCTTGATCTGTGTTCCGGATATAAATCCTAATATTCGATGAATCCGGATAATTATGGTCAGGACTATCTCCTACCAATCCAATTATAACCATTTTATATTGTTATTTATTTTTGAATTTTAACTATATATTATGTAATTATTATTACGAGGCAGATGCATGTAGAAGCTTTTCTTGACCGACATGCATGCCGAAATTTACCAAAATAAAAAAATCAAATATCAACACCTTACACATATATATATATAGATCTAACACAAAGACCAAACCTCATCAAACTCATCTGTCTTCAATCCCTATCCCACCAAAAAAAAACACAACAGCTTTGAGTTTGATCAATCTTGTATAATAACAAACCAAAAAAGTGTATTATGGGTCTAATCAATAATGGTTCAACCAATGATGAGTACGTAAGGCTATTAGGAGCATGGCCTAGCCCTTTTGTGCTAAGGACTCGGATCGCACTTAACCTAAAGCATGTACCATACCAATATCTAGAAGAAGAAGATAGTTTGAGTTCGGAGAGTGTTTTAAACTATAACCCTGTCTATAAACAGATCCCTATCCTTATCCATGGCGACAAACCAATCCGTGAATCACTTAATATTCTCATGTACGTTGATGAAACTTGGCTCTCTGGTCCTCCTATACTTCCTTCTGATCCATTTGATCGTGCCGTTGCTCGTTTTTGGGATGTCTATATCGATGAACACGTAAGTCTTGAATCCATGTTGAAAGAGAAAAAACGTATAGAAGAATTATACATCGATAATTAATATTTTGAAGTTTTTAATATTTGTTTGCAAACACATAATTTATTTTTTAGTCATTTTTAATGTTTTAGGTACTTAAAAATATGTATAAAGTTAAAATAAATTTTTAAATCAATAAAAATATATAAAAAATATTATACGTCGATAATTAAAACTTTGAAATTTTAATATTACATATATTGTGGCATAAGGTCGGTCTAACTACTTTTATTGTCTTATATAAAAATTTATTTATCTAAAATATGCTTAAAAATATATATAAACTTAAAATATATTTTAGATCTATAAAATATAATATTAAATTATAGATAATATTAAATTATAGAAAATCAAATAAAAATTATTTTTATAAAAAAACTAAAAAAAAATAAAAATTTATCATTATACTAAAAAATCTTAAAAAATATCCATAAACTATTGAATATACTAGACGACCGTTTATGAAATCTACCTTTCGGATCAGATCTACTTTTAGTGTTTTTTAATGTTTTTACTTTTGTATTAATTATGTAAATTATATGTTTCTTGATCTTTTGTAGTGTTTCACATCAATCAATGGAGTGGCCATAGCAAAAGACGAGGAGGAAAGAAATGCAGCCATGGCGAAGCTAGAGCAATGTATGGTTCTATTAGAAGAAGCGTTTCAAGAATGCAGCAAAGGAAGAGGCTTCTTTGGAGGAGACAACATAGGATTCATAGACATTGGTTTTGGATCTATGTTGGGTCCTCTTAAGGTTCTTGAGAAATTTACGGATGTCAAGTTCATACGTCCGGACACTACACCAGGTCTTTTCCATTGGGCAGATAGATTCTATGCACATGAAGCTGTTAAGCCTGTCATGCCTGATATTGAGAAGCTGGTCAAGTTTGCTGAGCTCAAGTTCAATACTTCAATCTTTAAATCAAAAGTATAAACCGAGGAATAATAATCATAGGAAAGAAAATAATTTAAATAAATTTATTAAATAATAAATTTATTAAATAAATAATTTTATTAAATCCTTTATGTCATTGCTTAAAATTTAAATAAATACATAACTTAAATTTATCAATTTAAAGATTAGGGTTTAATGTATACATTTTTAGTGGTTATAGACAGTTAATTTATTAGTGGTAATTACCAAATCAAAAGAAAAATATCAATAGAACGAAATAAATTTAATGGGAGAGTTTAAAAAATTTGAAAAATAAATATATGATATAAATTTTTTTTTTTAAATTGATTACAACTCTTTTTTATGGCATTGAAAATCTTCTCTGCCCTTGTAAATTATATTTCCATGAAGCATATGCTCGTCAAGGCCAAAATGAAAATAATCAAATCAAATTATCGACTTTAAAAAAATTAAAAAGTTACAAGGTTAATAGTTTAAACACACTGATCAGCATATGTACTAGTTAATTAGCATCTTAATTAATGTTGTTTTTGTCTTTTTTTTTCCTGATCTTTTGGTCGCAAATTTAATTATACAGTAAAACTTCTTTAAATTAATAATCGATAGATTAATAAATATTATAAATTAATAAAATATTCCGGTCTTAACTCGAACCAATATAAAAATAGTAAAATTTGATAAGATAATAAGATAATAATTTTTTGGAAACTTCTATATAAAAATAAGATCCCAATAATATTATAAATTAATAATTATAAATTTTAAATATATATAACTATAGACATATTGCATCAAACATTTTTTTATGTTGTTTTTTCGATTTGTATCCAAAAATTGTTAAAAGTTATAGACTCGATAATTGTTTCTATACATATAACTAGTTCGAAAAAGATCATATGATTGTATTCAATTTTTTCATCAGCACTAAGAAGTGAATCTATAATTTCTTCTATTCTCTGAAATTTTTAACATAAACCATTTTTTTTCCAGATAGTCGCTATTAACATCCATTAAAAAATTTTATTTACTTTTAAATTTTTTTTAAAAATATTATATATTAGAAGATATTTCTATAAATTAATAAATACTAATATATATATTCTAATATTATTAATTCATAGAGATTCTACTATATATGGATTTTCGTTTTCAATAATGAATTTGTGTTCAAAAGTGGCGACTAGATATATAACAAAATAAAAATAACCAAATTGGTGATTGGCCGATTAAACGTGACGAATTTAGCAACAAAAGTACAAAACAATAATATTATTAAATGGCATATAGATTCAAATATATTAGAAAGGAGAAAAACATTTAAATATATTAAAAATACATGCTACGAGTATACGTGTCAAACGACTTTTAAATTAAAATTCACCTAATTTTCAAACCAAAATCTAATTAGTCAATAGTCAATCTTGGCACACTTCGTAAGTCCAGCGCCGGTCAACCGAAACCATCTTGATTTCTAGTAAAATTAATAATTTTAATTTAAATTATTTTATAATAGTATAATTAATGTAAATTAGAAATAAATATATTTTTATTTTAATTTAAAATTATTTTTTAAATAAACATATTAAACTTCAGTTTTGGTTTAATTATCAAATAAAATATGAATTTTGTGTTGAGTAAACCTAATTAAATATATAGTTAGTTTTAATTAAGATTGTTTAGTTAAAACTAACGATATGTATAATTTGATAAAATATCGTAAAATTTATGTTTTATTTGATAATCAATTTAATATAATATTTTGAAAGTTTATATATTTTTTCAGTTTTGTAAAATTTATAGTTTAAATGAAAATTTTTTCCTTCTAAAAATTATCAGTCAAATAAATATGATTTTAAATAATTGTAAATTAATCATTAAAACTAATAACACATCATTTTAATATAATTTTGATAATGTACAAATGAATAAAACTAATTTTTGTAAGAGTTTTAATTCTTTCAAAATTCTAGAACCAATAAACACCATAAAATTTTAGATCCGAAAATAAAATAAAAACAAAAGTCAAAAACCATTTAAAACCTAAGGCAATAATAGGTTTCAAGGAAAGACAAATGGGCTTCAGTTTAATGATACAATAAGCCCATGAAAGAACAAAGGAGACTAAAGGACCCAAGCGTTTTCTAATTCATGATACTTCATAGTTGTTACTAAGTTGGTAATAGATGATGTTATTTATCAAAACACTTCAAACTACTGCTTGCTAGAAGTAATTTCATCAAAGTTAGATTACATTTTTTCCAAGATCAACGTAGATTATATATCAAAACACTTAATTACAACAACTAAAAAAATTTATATATTTTGGATACTCAAATGCACTATTCACACATGTATAGTCACATCTCTGGTTTAGTTAATATCGTTTTAAAACATTTTATGTAAATTTTGGATTCGTTTAATTTCAGTCACGGAAGCAAAACCAAAACAGAACAGACTCAACACAGATTGTCTTGAAAGCAAAAAATTAGGCTCAAAAGCAGCTTTTTCCAGCCAATGACAACGACACTATACGTTAAAGTATAAAAAACACGAGAAAATGTTGTCTCATAAGTTGGTATTAGTTACAATACATCTGTCGTGGGGACATGGTCTTATGTGTTAAGCCTTAAGAAGAGTCCCACACTCGTCAATCTAATCATGATCTTGTTCTTTCTTACAGCCAATACATTTTCATGTCTTCTTCATTTATCCAACTATATTCTTTTGTATAACATACTTTTCCAATACGCAAAATAATAAGAATGGTACGTTATAATTTTTCACTTTTTAGAATTTTCACTTTTTGATTTATATTTTCAAGTTCATTGTTGGAAAATGTTTATATCGTACGATACCTTAATTGATACTCTTGTGTTCTCTAGGTTACAAGTTACAAACGAGTAAGAATGAAAACACACGTAAAAGATAAAAGGATGAGATCGAATTATTATTATTATTATTATTATTATTATTATGTATATATTTGTCGATGCTGACGTGGAATAATACTTTTTTTTTGGTAAAACACGTCAATTAATTCAACATTATCGGTTATGAAAAGTCCACGTCACAGCGTGTCGATGTGGACTTAGTCCACTATATAATATATACAACACCTTATAACATCACATTAATTCGTATTGTAGTAATAACATAGAAAACATCAGAAAATGGAGTTTTTCAACCAAGCTAAAGCTGTTAGGATGCGTAACGTCCATGGTAAGTATCTAGCAGCAGATGAGGACGAAGAGACAGTGACTCAACTCAGAAATGGTTCCGACAAGAGAACTCGTTGGACTGTCGAGCCAGTTCGTGGTTCCTTTGAAGTAATACGTTTAAAGAGTTGTTATGGTAATTATCTTACCGCTTCTAACGAGCGGTTCTTGCTCGGTGCCACTGGGTGTAAAGTTGTGTTATCGAANAAGCTTAAGACTAGATATGGTAACTTGCTTCGAGCCAACGGTGGACTTCCTCCGTGGCGTAACTCCGTAACGCATGATACTCCTCATGGTTCGGACTCTTTCTTATGGGACGTTGATGTTGTTGAGATCTTGGTGGTTACAGCGGTTCCTCCTCCGGTGAAAACTCCTCCACCGCATAGAAAGCCGTCGTATTCTCCGATCTCTAGAACCTCTTCAGATAGATCCGATGAAGAGGTTAGCCGTTGAATAGTTTTTACTCACTATTCATATTTTTCAACTATGATGTTCTAAATTACGAAAATACCCCTTTAGGTTTCAAGATTCTAATTGCGAAAGTACCCCTTTAGTTTTCAAGGTTGTCGTCTTTAAGTCTTAAACATTTTCTTGGTTTTTGGTTTGACTAGTTGACGATGGCGCCGCCGAAATGTGAAGGAAGGACGATTTATTACCATATAGCGGATGAAGAAGGACACGTGGAAGATGAATCAGCCGTTGGATATGCTTTGACTTTTAAAGGAAATAGCGTGGAACAATTGACGCAGGCGCTGCGGGAAGAGACTAGCATTGATGATGTTGTGGTTTGTACACGTAATCCTTTAAACGGCAAGCTGTTTCCTCTTCGTTTGCAACTTCCACCGAATAGTGGAACAATGCATGTCGTTTTAGTACCCAAAAGTAACTCTTAAATGGCAAGCACGTGGAACAATTCACGTGCTATAGTGTGGTTTAGGTTTGTGGATCATATAATATTTCATTTATTAAATTAATTATTGTACATAAGCTTAGCAACAATAATTTATTTTTTTATTGTAAACTTTTTTCCCCTTTTTCTAATAATTAAAGTGTAACCCAATGATTGTTCAAGTCTTCACCAACTCTTCCACTAGATTGGTTCGTTTTTTTTTCTCTTGATAAAATTTGTTGCTTAAAAAATATAATTGTTCTTCAACTAAAATTGTTATTGTAGAAGAGTTTATTTATCGAGTCAGCATCAAAAATAAAAGACAACAATCTTGTAGATGATTATTATTTTTTCATAAACATGATGATAGTGCAAGTTGGTCAAATATGGCAATACATACACGTTCATTTTTTGTTTGCGTCTAGTTTTCTTAAATTTCTTATTCATAAATTAAAAAAGAAAATACAGAATATATATATATTCATCTCAAATTCATGTTTTCAAGTATCAAAACACTAGTTTACAAAGCAAACATTACAAAAAATAACCTATTTAGCAACTATTTATTTAGATTTAGTATAATCGGTAATTAGTAGCTAAAAACAGCAATTATTTAACTATTAATAATACTTAACTTTAAATAATAAATTAATTGTCGTATCTTGGTCGTCCAATAGTCGTCTTAGTCATTAAATTAGGCGACTATGTTAGGACAATTGCCAAACTAACTAGTTTAGTTGTATATTAATTTTAATTTAGCAACTAATTAATGATTATATATTTTATGACTACTTATTACCGTCTAAATTATTTATTCGCTAATTAGTCATAAGTTATGATTTGATGACTACTTAACGATTTTATTAGTCGTTGCTAAATCATTAAAAACAATGGTTCATAACCAAATTATTTGTTGTCACACTTTTAAAAAGAATATAATGGGTTTGTTTCATCTTAAGATTGTGTATGAGGACGACAAGAAACAGTAAACCATACAAATCAAAACTCATAAATATATAACACATGAGACATAATACATAACATATCCAACATCCAAACACTTTACATCATCACAAACTAGTTTTATTTTGGTTCGAACATTTATTAAAATATTGTAATAAACTATTTATTCTTGGCATAAGATGATGAGTGAGGAGTTTTATTGGCATGTAAAGTAATTAAAAGCTTCATATTATTTTTTCAAAAGAAGGATTGTGTGTATTTGTGGAGCTTCATCACTAACTCATCAACCTTCAAACCCACAACTCTGTCTACTTCTTGGCCTCTCTTCATGAATACAATACCAGGCAATGTATGAAGGTTACACTCCGTCCACACACTCTACAATTCAAACCAAATATTATTTTATAACTCAAAGGAAACATAAATTTTTGTAGATATATTTTCTATATTTTCTTTAAATTTTTAAAATGAAAAAAAAAGAATTGATTGATTATTACCACTAACACATCGACATCAATCTTCACAAACTCAACATCGGTGTACTTAGCTGCCAACTCTTCAAGCTTTGGTTCAAGAGTTTTACATGGTCCGCACCATTTAGCTGTGAACTCGATCACCAGCTATATAAAACAAACATGAAAAAATTTGAATGTGTTAATAATTTCACTTTGAAAATAAGATGGGACCTAGGGCAACTTAATGCATAAAACTTAATGCATTATCTTAACCCTTATAAATGTCACACAAAAGTATGACTTTAATTAGATTTAAAGAATATTCCTATCCAAAATAATATCATTTTATACAAATTAAGAGAAATATTCAAATTTTTGTTCTAATTTTTGTTAATATTTTAAACAAATTTTTCTTTCTTATTAATAAACTAAATAATAGAAACAAAAATAAAATTTATTTCATATATTTGCATTGAAAATATAAAATAATAGTTTTTTATAGCAAAACTTTAGTGCCAAAATAATACTTTCTAGAAAACTGAAGAAATTTTAATTAAAAATATATATATTACCAGCTTATTGGTGTGTTTAAGAGCATTGAGCCTAGATCTCCACTGATTCTTACTCTTAATCTCCACAATAAAGGAACTGTTGACATTGAAAGGAGAAACCTCAGAGTTGACACGAGGTGTCCATGGCTTCCTAGAACGGAACACAGTTCTTTGAAGTCTCTGGTCTGATGAAGAAACGTTAGCATTCATTGGCTCTTACTCTCAAACACACAAAGAAACCAAATATGTTTGAGTAAAAGCTCTTAGTTTGAGCATAAGGAAGAGGAAGAGTTTGTGTTTTTATAGTGTTAATTAGATATTCTTGTTGTGGTGGACCTAGTAGCTGTAAATGGTCACTAATGTTTACATACGAGAGATTCCACAGCTCGTGTTAATTATTTTTTTTTTAATTTTTCCCAAGTGCATCAGAATCTTTATCTTTTTTTTCTTTTACTATATGAGTTTTTGTTTGTTTGTTATAGTCGTAAAGGAGACTTATAAAAGCAGAAGCATCTAACATATATAGTTACGGCCGTGAAATAATGAAAAAAATGATTCCAAATCTCTTGGATAATACTTTTCATTTTATTTAGTTTATACCCACTTTCACAATATAAATGTTTATTACAAAATTTTTATGTTTCAAAATATTACTTTATTAAATATTGTATGACTAATAGTAGTTTGAAGTTTTTTCTATAATTAATTAACTTGTTTTATTATATATTAAATAACACTAGTTTTATAGCAAAAGTAAATTTAATATATGTTTTTACAATAGTACTTCTTATATAATAACAAAGAAAATATTAGTTTTTTTGGATAAAAGTACCCTTCGATAATCGGATTAATCGAATTAAATGCATCGGATTTCTCTATTATCGGATTATTCCAAAATTATAAATTCACCAAATAAACAGGAAAAAATCTCGGAATAATCGGTTCGGATCACAGTTTAATCGGATCGGATATATCGGATCAAAAAATTATTTATTTGATTTATTTTATCAAAAAAAAAATATAATTTAAACTCAAAAATCAAAATTTGACGCGAATAATCCGAATAATCCAAATAAACCGAATAAATGAATTATTTTAAACCGATTCGATCCGAAATCCAAATTATAAATAAATTACACCTATCAATTTATTCACTCATATCCGATTAACCTAAATCCGATTTAATTTGGATTTTACCAATTCGATCCGAATAATTTAGTGGACTAACATGTGAAAAAGAATTTAATATAATGAAAGGTAAATTGAACTGGAATATGGAGTATGCTCTTTACTAAAAAAAATGAAGTATAAGGCAAAGAGGCAGACACAAAGTAAAAATAGACACTTCATGTTAAGTCAAATACGTTTTTGATTTCTTATCTTAGAATATTAACATAACAACAATAATATGAAAAAAATGATCTCCGGTTGATATGTCTTTCATTTCAACATATTTTTCATGCTATTTCATCATCAGATTCCTTCATTTTTATTGCATAAGTTGATTCTTAGAGCATATTTGCATTCATTTAATGTTTAATAAGTGTTGTCGTTAAATGCATCAAGAAGTGAATCTATTGTAATCAAAAAAAGAATGATCAAATTGAGATTGCACCAAACAGAGGGGATTTTTTTGCCATTAAAACATAAAAAACGTCCGTCATAGTTTGCAAACGGAGAGAGTTTGTACATCATAAAAAATATTGTATATGTACAACTGTTTGTCGAAAATCCAAATGTTACGGAGAGAATTTATCGTATATGCAGAACCGCATATCAAAAATATTTGTATCGTTGAATCATCATAAATAAAAATTGTTATCATATTTATAAAAACCTATAATATTAATGGGATAACAGATGATAAAAAAACATCCATAAATGGCGACTAAACAATGAGAGAATAAACATTTATGAGATACAAAGAAAATAGATCTCTAATCTCGATCAACATGAAAACAAATTTATTATAGCGTGATAGCTAATTAGTAAAAATATTTTAAATAATTCGGTTCAAATTACAATTTAATAGAGATATTTTATCTTAAGTAGGGTTATTCAATTTTGTATTTTAATATATTTAATTGTATTTTTAAAATACAATCAAATAATATGTTATTCAATTATGTATTTAGAAAATTACAATAAAATAAATTGTTATTGTATTAAATATTTGATTGCTGATTTTAAAATACATTAAAATCAATTGTTATTCAATTTTGATTTGATTTTGTTATATTTTATTGTATTTGTTTCTTTAAAATATGAATAATTAAAATATCATCATTTAATGTAATATTTTTTAAAAAATTTTAAACTAAAATACGCTAAAATCAATTTAAATTTAAATTTAATAACACTCCTTAAAAAGACTAATTTAGAACAATACATGTCATTCTACTACCCAAAAGTAGCTTTTAAATAGCAAGGTGTGTGTGTTGCCTTTGTTCCTCACGTGCTAGATGTTAGATAAATTGTGGGTCATATAATATTTCATTTATTAAATTATTGTACATAAGCTTAGTATCAATAATTTATTTTGTTATTATAAACTTTTGTCTCTTTTTTCTAATAATTAAAGTGTAACCTAATGATTGTTCAAGTCTTCACCAACTCTTCCACTAAACTGGTTCATTTTTTTTTTCTTTTGATAAAATTTGTTACTTAATTGTTCTTCTTTTGTGTAAAAAAAAAAACAATTGTTCTTTAACAAAAATTGTTATTCTTGAAGAGTTTATTTATCCAGTCAGCATCAAAAAAAAAAAACAACAATCTTGTAGATGATTATTATTTTTTCATAAACATGATGATGTGCAAGTTGGTCAAATATGGCAATGCATAGACGTTCATTTTTTTTTTAAAAAATTTCTTATTCAGTTTAAATTATATATATATATATATAAAGAATACAGAATATATTTATTTATCTCAAATTCATATTTTCACCTATCAAGACACTAATTTATTAAACAAACACTACAAAAAAAATAGCAATTTAGCCACTAAGTTTATAAATTATATATTCCTTAAAAGCAGAAATTATTTAACGAATAATATTATTCTGTCGTATATTGGGTCGTCCAATAGTTGTCAACTCAGTCGCAAATTAGTCATTAAATTAGATGATTATGTTACGATAATTGCAAAATTAACTACTTTAGTTGTATATTAGTCTTTATTTAGCGTCTAATTAACAATTACATGATTAATTATTACCGCTAATTAATCATAAGTTGTGATTTGGCGATTACTTAACAATTTTATTAGTAAATGGTAAATCACTAATTTTTGTAGTGAAAAAGGTTTATAACCAATTTATTTGTTATCACACTTTTTAAAAAGAATATAATATAATAGTATGCGTATGCATGTGCATGCAATGGTTTTGTTTCATCTTAAGATTATGTGTGGAGAGGACAAGAAAGAGTAAAGCATACAAATCACAACTTATAAATATATAACACATGAGACAAATACATAACAAATCCAACATATCCAAACATTACATCATCACAAACTAGTTTTATTTTGGTCCGAACATTTATTTATATTTATAGTGTATAGTAATAAACTATTTATTCAAGGCATAAGGTGATAAATAAGGAGTTTTATTAACGTGTAAGTAATTAAAAGCTTCATATTATTGTTTTCAGAAGGATTGTGTATATTTGTGGAGCTTCATCTCTAACTCATCAACCTTCAAACCCACAACTCTATCTACTTCTTGGCCTCTCTTCATGAATACAATACCAGGCAATGTATGAAGGTTATACTCCATCCACACACTCTATAATTCAACCAGACATTATTTTATAACTCAAAGGAAACATAAATTTTTGTTGATATATTTTCATTATTTTATTTAAATTTTAAAAAGAAAAAAAAAAGGAATTGATTGATTATTACCACTAACACATCGACATCAATCTTCACAAACTCAACATCGGTGTACTTAGCTGCTAACTCTTCAAGCTTTGGTTCAAGTGATTTACATGGTCCACACCATTTAGCTGTGAACTCGATCACCAGCTATATAAAACAAACATGAAAAAAAAAATGTGTATTATTATATTTTTAATAGAATATTATATAATAGAGATGAGCCAAAGTATTCATTAAAAATTAGCTTTGAATCCAAATCCCATAAAACTTAATGCATTATCTTAACCCTTATAAATGTCACACAAAAGTACTACTTTAATGTCCACAAAAAAAAAAGAATGACTTTAATTAGATTTAAAAGCTATTCCCATCCAAAATAATATCATTTCATACAAATTAAGAAAAATATTGAAAATATTTTTATACTTTTATTAATATTTTAAACAAATTTTTCTTTCTAATTAATAAAATTAAAATTAACAAAATTAAAATTTACTTTAAAAACATACAATGACATTTTTTGCAACAAAATTTTAGTGCCAAAAAAACTCTTTCTGAAACTTAAAAAATATTAATTAAATATATATTACCAGCTTGTTGGTGTCTTTAAGAGCATTGAGCCTAGATCTCCACTGACTCTTAGTCTTAATCTCCACAATAAATGAACTGTTGACATTAAAAGGAGAAACCTCAGGGTTGACCCGATGTGTCAATGGCTTCCTAGAACGGAACTCAGTTCCTTGAAGTCTCTGGTCTGATGAAGAAACTTTAGCACCCATTATCTCTAATTTACTCTCAAACACACAAAGAACCAAATATGTTTGAGTTAGAAGCTCTTAGTTTGAGCATAAGGAAGATGAAGAGTTTGGTTTTTATAGTGTTAATTAGATATTCTTGTTGTGGACCTAGTAGCCGTAAATGGTCACTAATGTTTACACTATGTTTTATATGTATTAGGCTCTATGTTGTAACGCAAAATACGTAGAAGGTTTCATGCAAAAACTGATAGTTTCGACTTTACAGTCGGGTCTATGCAAATACCCTAATGCGTTGTAGCACTTAGAGATCGAATTCACAGAGACCAAAGGTTACTGAGTTGACAAAACGTTTCAATTATGTTTAAGAAACAGAAAATATAAAGTAAATATGTTGTGGTTTTGTAATTAACGAAAACAAACTGTAAATCAAAAGAAAACGATTTAAAACTATTAATGAAAAGGTTAGGGATTAGAGAGTTTCGGGAATTCAATTTACGGGATTCAGATTACTATTCAGAGTCTATTAATTTCGCATCTAGAAATCGAATATTAAAAACTAATCAGTTCACTTCCATGAATCAGATTACTAATGACTAACGATCCGGGAATCTAAGTTTCCACTTGATCCCGGCTATCCTAGACAAGCATTAATGATTCAATTCGATAAATTTACAATTTAATTCAACAACAACTTCCATTGGTTAAATCGAATTGCCTATCAATGTCTAATCAAGTTTTCTATAAACTTTCGGAATATAGAATAAACCCTAGATCAAGAACTAAATGGCCAATTCAATTCAAGTTTTTAAAAC
>KE157890.1:86057-116333 GCA_000411055.1 Leavenworthia alabamica
GATCGGGTGATTCGGACGTTCTGAGCATATTTTCTTCGGGTTTTATCAAACCGATCCTTTCAACGCTTAATGCTCCTTTCCATAGCTAAATTACCTGATAAAGAACGAAAACTAACCAAAAACCGATATAAATCCGAAGAGTCGAAGTTAGAAAAACCGGTAAAATACGAATATATCATTTATCTTTCTCGTTTCTATTTGCGTACACTTATTAATGCATGTAGATTTTTTTTATTCACTGAAAAGTATAATACAAAAATATACTAGTTGTTATATCACAAAGATAATTCATAGATTTGCTAATAATTTTTCAATTTTAATTTTTATCTGCAAATATAGTTTTGGTTTATTAGTGATAATTAGCTAAGTTTTCGTTACACATCGATCCAAGTGGACAAAATAATGTGGGTGTGACCCTTTTACATGTGCATGTGACGTTTGTCAGGAACACACATTATTATCTCTTTCTAAAGTATATAGTTTATCTCTAAGGATAAGAGAACACTTAAAATAAAACTGTATATTGTAATGTAAAATAAATTATTAGAAGAGAAAGTGAACTGGAAGAAAGCTTGCATTGTCTGAGATTGGTTGGTCTTACAATGAATTCTTCCAACTGGGATATTATTTTATTTTCTTTTGTTCGACGAACAACGATATTATTTAGTTATTGAAAATAGTTATTTTATCTTTTTTGTTTTTTGGGTTCATAAATAAAAAGCAGAGATATGAGTAGTTACTGAGAGACTGATGCATAATAATGTAAATGCTAGTTAAAGCAAATTGTAGATTCAAGTTTCTGCATTAACAACTACCACATTTGTGAATATAGTATAATTATTACGCTACGAATCCTAAACATGGTTTCTTACAATTTAAAATGGATAATATTAATTGTTGTTAAAAAATAAATAATATTAAGGCTGTTTGTTTTACCATCCAAATGATTCATTTGGATGGAGATGGAAATTGATGTTTCTTTAGTAAAAAGAATTGTCCATCCGAATGATTTATTTGGATGGATCAGTTCAATGATATTTAAAATTTAGTATAAATTTTAAAAACGATTTTGATGATCCAAATTAGACCATTTGGATGGAGATGATTTATCCAAAATAAAAAATATTAAATTAACGTTTAATTATTTTATTTTATTTTTTAGTTTAATTTTTATAAATATTGATATATGGATATTAGATTTTTTATATTTGTTTTTGAAAAAGTTAAAATTTAAGCATAAAATACATAATTATGTAATTTTATTAGTTTTTTGTTTTTGGTAGAAAATGTGATTTTGTAATTTTCTACCAAAATTGAGATTTTATACTATTAGCATAAAATGAGATTTTTCGTTTTTACATATAATTATACTTTTGTGTTTTTCATCAGAATTGAAATTTTACGATTTTGGTAAAAGACAAGTTTTCGCTTTTCTGCTAAAATTAATATTTTTACGGTTTTTCTAAAAATATAATTTTAAATTTATGTTTTTGACATGAAAATATATTCTGTAGTTTTTTCAACAAAAAATAAAAAAAATTTATAATTTTTGTAGAAAATTCAATTTTATATTTAGCGGTTTTTAACGAAAAAAATAACTATACAATTTTTCTGTAATAAATTAAAAAATTTTTATTTTAAAATAAATACTATAAGTTTTTCATATATCTAAAACAGTTATCAAAGTGATAAATTTTTATCATAAAACAAATATTAATTTATGTTGTTTTCCAAATGGTTCAGATTAAAAAACTAACTATAATAAAAAAATATTCAAATGAACTATTGAAATGATTTAGTTAAATGATTCATTTGAATAAAAATACAAAATGAGAAAACAAACAGGCCCTTAGTCGGTTGCTTACTGTATTAAATAAATTGCTTTGAGATGATATGTAATAACTTTTTGCATGTGAATAATTAATTAATAATTAAGGAATCTGTATAGAAATACAATAAAGTCTTGGTCTTTTAGTTTTATTTTTGTTGGTCTTTGTTGATTTGAGGGTTTACTTTATGTCATTGGATTGGGATGGAGTAATCCGAAAAAGCTTGTGGGAGTATCACGTGCTTTGTTCCACAATTTGCTGGGACCAAGAAATATACCATTACACATGCGTATTGGGTTCGGTTTCAAATCTTTAACCATAATTATCAACATCAAGGGAACAAAATCACATGAAGCAATTGGGTAAGTGAGTTGAGTGTTAGGGTTGATAGGGAACCAACTTAGCAAAATACATTTTCAATTATTTAATCAATTGAAAAGATAAGTGTGTTGTATTACTTTTAAGTTAAGTTTCAATGTTCAATTTATATATATATATAGTTGAATTATTGGCACATGATCCCACTTATGACTTATCCAACACTTGTTTAATTTCACCGTTAATTTATGAAATAGTGTTACTTTCTATGCTTTTAAATGGGTAATAAACTATACTTTTTTGGTCAAACAATTTTAAAACTACAATTAAGCTTAGGCTTATTATAGTTGTTTGTCCTATAAACGAGGAGCAATGTCAAGATTCCTTTGTTCATCATGATTACAAATTTACAACTACATATTGCTATTATAGTTTAATGTCACATGCAGATTGGGGAAGACCAAAAATAAATTAAGTTTTAATAAGAAATGCTATAACTGCGATAATGCTTATAAAAAATATAGTATATATTTATTTTCTTTTCATATGCACATGGTCATTTCATTTATATATACATTTTATCCATTTATTGTAATACGATACAACTTTGATTAATAAATTGAGCCAGTTATGGACGGTCACAAGTTCATGTACCTCGGAATTTGTTAGAATCTCCTTTTCTCAAAATTTATTAATAAAAATACATTGTAACCTCGAAGTGTAGGGTACTATACAAAAGATAAAGTATGGAAACAATGTATGCTTTCTCTGCCAATAACAAATGAAAACAAAAAAGTTATGATTTGTAAATATTTTATATTAAATAAAATAGGAAACAAAAGAAAGTAAAAGAGAGAATGAGATTTTTACTTTTATATGTTATCATTGACATCTTTCAACATCACTTCAAATATTAACAAGTCAACTAGAAAATCTAGTCCGTAGGATGATTATCATCAAAGTCGTTAGTTCACATTTGTGCTTCGTTTTTCTTTCGTGTCCAAAAGAAAATCATTATTATTCAGATCCAACACTACTATACTAGTTTCGATAATTGATACCATAGTCCATAGATTTCGTGAGATAAAAACCCAAACAAGGCCCATAAAAGCCCGTTTTGGAATACTTTTTTTTATCATTTATCATATCTCTCAATGCATATCCATTTCCATCAGTATCTCTCTTCCTTGATTTACGGCCATTCGAAGAAGAAGAAGATACCACTGATAGAGAAATAGGTAAATATCAATCCTTTCCATCTCTCTGATTACGTGTCTTTAGAGTTTAAATCATAAACCAATCTTCCATTTTGGGATCATATTAAATAATCAGATCTGATAGAAACTAACTACAAAAACATTTTTAAAAAAAATTTCAGATCTCTCTCGCCTGAAAAATGGGTAAAGCAAGAGGAGTTAACAATGGTGTTAATGAAAGTTCTCTCGGTTATCTCTTTGGTTCTGGAGAGCCTTCCGCTGCAGCTGTACCCACCATGGGAACTACCACGACTACTACAACAACAACTACCACCGATGGAACCGGAGGTAGACCAATTACAACCACCACCACCACCGTCACTGATAATAAGAAGACAGGTGCAGGTGTTAGAAGCAGTCCTAATAATTACTTCAGATCACAAGGCCAAAACTGTGGAAACTTCCTCACGGTAACTTTAGATTTTTTACAATTTTGAGATCAAAGAATATGACTTTTTTATTTATTTGAATGCTGATAAACCAGAATTGATAATGATGAGAACAGGACAGACCATCTACTAAGGTTCATGCAGCTCCAGGTGGAGGATCTTCACTTGGTTATCTGTTTGGAGGACCAAGTCCTGCTGGATCTGCCAACAAATGAAGTTACTTTGGTTTCCTCGTATTTGTGTAATATATCAAATGTGTGGCTTTATTTCTCCATGAACTGTGATTGATAACATTGTTTAAATTTGGAATCTGTTCTTTTTCTTGTTTGTTAAAGACAATGTTTTTTTTTCACAAAGTTCTAAGCAAATCTACCTAAAGAGCTATATATCACATGAAATAAACAATGCCACAAGTTGACTAAGAAATTTTTCACAACCGAGTCAAATCAATGACCATGCATATCCAAGTCTTAGATTAGACATTACAAACACATTAAAAAGGCCTAAAGCTTAAGTTAGAATTTCAAAATTAACAAACTCGGACAAACTGAGTCATTGCAGCGAACTCGGGTGCTCTAGAAGTAGAAACCTAGCTTGGTACGGCGCCAGTGCCTACGCTTAGCGTTATACCCGTTGTTAAATATTAACTGAGGAGGATTATAGATGGAATTTTGTAAGGTTTACGAAACGAAATAGAGCTCAAATCTTGACCGTTGAAATTTCTTGTTATTTATTAGCCGTCCGATGCTTTTAATCGTAAATTTATGACCTGGAACCAGACTCGAGCCCGGTTAACTTTTAACCAGAAAAGATAAAAAGTAAAAAAACATAGATTAGGGTTCTGTGCTCGCCTGTTGAAACGAAACAAGTTGTCTAAGTTTTGGGCTTTTGTTCTTCAGCGCCGCCGAGAAAAGAGCTAAGCTAAGCTAAGCTAAGCCATGACGACAATTGTTCCAACCTCCGAAGAAGATCCGTTTCTCGCTGTTGTTCGGTTCACTTCCCAGCTCGCCTGGGCCGATGCTGGTCCCGAGGTACCACCACTTCTTGTTTGGGAATTAATTTGAGGATCTGGTATATGTTGTTGTTCCTTTTGATGAATCTGATAGGTGATGGGTAGACTCACTTTGATTCTCATATTAGATGTTACTGGAGTAAAACAATTTAAGGATTCTGATGCATAAATATATTATTTAACAGTATAAGATTAGTGTTATTCAAGGCCTTCTTGTACTGAAATAGTTATCGTTTGAAAATTGTGGAACTTGGTCTTCTTTGCTTAGGCTGCAGAACCAGAAATCACTAGGCTATGTAGAGAGGCTGAGGAGTCAATAGTAGCAGGAAAGTGGCTTGAATTAGCTACATTAATGGTAACTTCCGCTGAATTGGTATCTTCCAAGATATCTGAGAAAGGTTTACCATTACACAACACCCTTTTTTTTTGTTTCTCCCGTTTTAAAAGTATTCAATTATCTATAGTTTGATGCTGTTTACCTCTCTTTTTTCAGATCTTGAGTGTACCTACACCATAATTTGCAGCCTTGTCAAGAATGTTGATAACCCTGAGGAAGTCCTTGAAATGGTGAAAGCTATATCTTCCAAGGTTGCTCAAGCTCCGAGTGACAAAGCTTCACTTCGTTTGAAGATGTATGATTCTTTGAAGTTTATATTTTTATGCTTTTGTTTATATATAACATACTTCTCATTTTATTTTTCTGTCTTTGTATAGCCTCTTCAATCTCTATAACCTTCTGATTCACCCGTATGCTCGTTTTCAAGTATACATGAAAGCTCTGACACTGGCTGTTGATGGCAAGGTTACTGAGTACATAGTTTCTTCGTTTAAGAAGATTGATAACTTCTTGAAAGAGTGGGATATTGACATCAAAGATCAGAGGGAACTATTTCTTGCCATTGCCAATGTGCTTAGAGAAAACAAAAGGTATCTGCAACATTTATTCTCTCTTTGGTTTTATTTTATTTCCGTTTAGATATATAACAAGAGCCTCGTATATAACAATGCCTTCATCATTTTTCTATCAATACTCCAGCTTGGTGAAAGAGTCGCTTAATTTCTTGACGAAGTATTTAGCGACTTTCTCCAATGAAGATGCTCAGGTCCTGGATGAAGCTAAGGAGGAGGCTGTGCGTGCTGTTGTTGAATTTGTCAAAGCTTCCAGTATATTCCAGGTATCATAATTCATAAAAGCATGATGTGATTCAGATGTATAAGATTCGTCTTTCTTGTTCTGACACTGCTCTTATACATTTTATTGTAATTTCATCAATGATGTTTTGAACAAATCTGCAGTGCGATTTATTGGACTTGCCAGCCGTAGCACAACTGGAAAAGGATTCTAAATATGCACCAGTTTATCAGCTACTTAAGATTTTTCTCACTCAGAGACTAAATGCCTACAAGGAATTCCAAAATGCAAATTCAGATTTTCTGCAAAGCTATGGTACTTAAACGTTAACTTCACTATTACTTAAACATGATCATCTGATGAGTCATCTGGTGTTTGTAGGACTTATCGTCGAAGATTGTGTAACAAAGATGAGATTGTTGTCATTGGTGGACTTAGCCTCAGATGAATCTGGCAAAATACCCTATGCCTCAATCAAAGACACTCTACAGGTTAAAACTCTCTTCTGCATGTACAACACATGAAATAGTGCGGCTCTTTGAATTTCTTATTTTTATCTATGTTTTCAGGTAAACGAAGAGGAAGTTGAGTTGTGGATCGTAAAGGCAATAACTGCAAAACTGATTGATTGTAAGATGGATCAGATGAACCAAGTTGTAATTGTCAGGCAAGTCGTACATATATACAAACACTGCACTTATATACAAATCTACACGACATTCATAGTTTGATGGTATTATTCACATCTTTCAGCCGCTGTTCCGAACGTGAATTTGGGTCAAAGCAATGGCAATTGCTTCGAACAAAGCTTGCAACATGGCAGGCAAGTACAAAACACTTTCACTTCATTTTCACTACAAAACATGTCCTGGAATCTGATGATATTTTGTTTGTGATGTGTAGGCCAACATTTCAAACATCATAAGTACAATAGAATCAAACAAGGTAACAGAGGAAGGATCTCAAGCATCATCATCATCAGCTGCAGCAATTCAAGGGTTGAGTGTTCGTTGAAAAGCTATAGCTAGAAAAGCTCTCAATTATTGTCTACTTTTTATTTGGTTGCAGAGTTTTCTTTTATCTTTGAATCTTTTTTTGTCCTTGAAACAATGCGGAGATTTTTTTGTCCTGGAATCTGTTTCCAGCCATACATTAATTTTGGCTTAATAACGCTCAAGTTTGAGAATACACTTAACCATTTCCACCTAACTATATGAGCAGTTACCGTGACTGGTTTTAACCATACCCTTTATAATAGTTTGCTAGCTTTGCATTGAAGGAAACAAAGTAAAAATTTATCAAAACAAACAAGCATGAGCATAATCAGTTTGCAAAATCGCATAATCCTATCAAAATTGACACAACTACAACCAAAATTGAGTTTACTTCTACTGTTGAGATGGCTCATTTGCATCACTCTCTTTGCGAAGATCATGCTCATCATCACCACTGTGATCCTCGTCTGATTCAGGTCCACTAGCATCCTCATTATGACCGTGATCAGCCACATTACCATGAGCAATGCTCCCGCTAACTCTTCTTCCTGACTTGTTTGCATACTCTTCAAGGGATGTTGAGGGAAACACATCACCAACCTTGCTGCTATCGCTCCTTGTTGCAGCTTCATCTGATTTTTTCGGTTGATTATCTTTGTTCATCTGAATCCAGCAATTACACAACTTTAGGCACAAAACACAAACATTGATAGTAAAAGAAGTTTATAACTAGAGAAGCTTACAGCACGTAAAAGTGTCCTTCGATCTCTTTCCCTAGCATTCTTGATAGTCTGCAACACATTAATAAAGTTTCAGTAAATAACCACAAACCCAAAGACGGAACTCTGCAAGCCAGACACAGAATATAACTACTAGAATCACCTCATCAAGCAGCTTCTGCTCAGCTTCTACCTCATAGATATCTCTGAGAGAAACAAACAATTACCTCTACATTAGCTTAAAATCGCATCTACCAAATTCACTCTAAGAAAACCAGAATCCAGCATAGAAGCAGCATATAGCATACGTAAAAGAAAAAAAAATTTAGACAAGAGTGAAGAACCTTCCGATGAGTTGATCAGCACGAGAACAACACTTAGCACACACCTTTTGCTCCTTAGCACAACCTGTTATTAATTTTATTACTATTATAAGTTTATAACGCATCACTAAACTCAAGAACAATATGCTGTTTTGTAAACAAAAACACTAACCAGAACATAACTTATGGTATGCTTGACGAACATTACGCTTTGTGCACTTCTGACTGAACCAAACAAAAAAAATTAGCTCTTTTAAAAACATTACTCAGAATCAGTTGGATTCAAAATTCAAGTTTCAAACAGAGAATGACAAGAGACAAGAACACTCTTAAATTCAAATGAACAAATACCATTTGGTCGGTTCAGTTAATGTTTTGTATTTGCCGTAGCGGCGTTTCCAAGCGATCTGCTCCCGACAGCGATAGCAAACTCCAGTAATCTCCGATAATGGTCTGAATCTACCACCAACTTCCTAAAACAATAAATTTTACCAATAAAATTGAGAATCCAACCACACTATTAACTGAATTGTGCATAACAACAAGCAGAGTAAATGGTTTACCGTTTCGTTAACCTTGACGCCGGATTTGGGAACCCAGGCGAATTTGTTCTGATGCTTCGGTGGTCCCTGCCGTGAGCCCATATTCTCCTTCTTCCCCGCTCAACGCAGGAAACCAATTTTATGTGGTAGAGCGGCGAGCAATGTATGAAAGAAGAGCCATTAGGTTTTTTTTTAAAACAATTAGTAGAATATCCATATATGTATTTACAACGGCCCAACTCATAAAATTTAAAAGCCCAATTATATCACCAACACTTACAATATTTAATTGTTGGGCTTTTGTTTCTTCTAAACCATTCTATAAAATATTCCCATACTTGCTTTGGCAACCCAACCCAATTTTTTATTCCGACAATAACTCAAACCCAACAACAATAAAACCCTAATCTACCCATAATTTTCAAGATGATAAGCTTCTATTTTAGGAAATATATTAATAAATAATGTTAACTAACATAATGTAATTACTTAACCAATAAAAGACACTGACAAGTTTGAATTAATTGTCAACTAACATAATGTAATTACTTAACCAATAAAAGACAAATGAATATAAATAGGAAAATTAATTTTACTGTAACCCCGAATTAAAAGATTTGTTTTCTGCATTGAATACGGACACAAAATAGGAAAGTATTGAGTTTCTTACCATAACTTTCTTATTGAGCTGAACTAGTCTTTGTTCGACCACGTGTCAAGCCTTCACACAAAATCTCTTGCACTTGCAAATTAATATAAAAATCAAAGGCTCTTTAAGTCTCTTTCACATCTCAGAGTTTAAAACGCCGATCTCAAATCTCTCATTTTTCAATTCCGCTTGAATCAAAATCATGGTTGACCCGGCGAGTACCGTTGGAATTCCGGTGAATGCAACAGCATTGTTGAAAGATGAGCTTGATATCGTTATTCCAACGATCCGTAACCTGGATTTCCTTGAGATGTGGAGACCTTTTCTTCAGCCTTATCATCTGATCATTGTCCAAGATGGAGATCCATCGAAGACAATTAATGTTCCTGCAGGGTTCGATTATGAACTCTACAATAGGAATGACATCAACCGTATCCTTGGTCCTAAAGCTTCCTGCATTTCCTTCAAGGACTCTGCTTGTCGCTGCTTTGGTTACATGGTCTCTAAGAAGAAATACATCTTCACTATTGATGATGATTGCTTTGTAAGTCCTCAAAATTCTCTCTTTTGTTTTGTCAATTCTGTTTATAGATCTGTTTTTGAGATTCTCTGTTTCTTCCTGTGATTGGTTTAGTTTGAGATCTAGTGATAAAGTCTGTAGATTTAACAGATCTTAGAATTTAAAATTGAAATCTCGATGCATCACCTTGAATGTTCTCGATCTGTTTTTAGATATGCAATTGTATTGTCATGATCTCATGTGTTTATTTTATTCTAGTGATGTGATTATTGTAGGAGTAACCGATCTATTATGTCATAGCAGTTCACTTCACAAGATTCTTGCATGTCACTGTGTTGAGTTACGCCCATCATTGTAGCATTGATATTGCTTTCTTCGTTTGTTGGTTAATCATGTGTAACGTATTGTTATTTTGGGTGGCATCATTTATATTGTTTGTTTAGGTTGCCAAGGACCCATCAGGAAAAGCTGTGAATGCTCTAGAGCAACATATCAAGAACCTTCTCTGCCCATCATCTCCATTTTTCTTCAACACTTTGTATGATCCATACCGTGAAGGTGCTGATTATGTCCGTGGATACCCTTTCAGTCTCCGTGAGGGTGTTTCCACTGCTGTCTCTCATGGTCTCTGGCTCAACATCCCTGATTACGATGCCCCAACCCAACTCGTTAAACCTAAGGAAAGGAACACTAGGTTATATATATTTTAACTTATTATTCATTCCTCTTTTTTTTCTGCCTTGATTAGCTAACAATTGGCATCACTATTATTTAGGTATGTGGATGCTGTGATGACCATCCCAAAGGGAACACTTTTCCCAATGTGTGGCATGAACTTGGCCTTTGACCGTGATCTCATTGGCCCAGCTATGTACTTTGGTCTCATGGGTGATGGTCAGCCTATTGGTCGCTATGACGATATGTGGGCTGGATGGTGTGTCAAGGTACTTACTTTCTCATTACTTCTTAACACATTTAGAATATATATATACTTATGGGCCTCTCTCTCTTGTGGGTATGTTCTTTAGGTGATCTGTGACCATTTGGGATTGGGAGTGAAAACAGGATTGCCCTACATTTACCACAGCAAAGCTAGCAATCCATTTGTGAACCTGAAGAAGGAATACAAGGGAATCTTCTGGCAGGAAGATATTATTCCTTTCTTCCAGAGTGCAAAGCTCTCGAAAGAAGCTGTGACAGTTCAACAATGCTACATTGAGCTGTCCAAGATGGTGAAGGAGAAGCTAAGCGCTATTGATCCTTACTTTGACAAGCTTGCAGATGCTATGGTCACTTGGATTGAAGCTTGGGATGAGCTTAACCCACCCACCAAAGCTTGATCATTACCACAGTTTTGGTTATTAGCCTCAACCTCTAATATCTATATCTTCCCTTTTGTTTCCTCAATTTTCAGGCGATTCATCTCAGTTGGTTTCTTAGTCGCCGGAGTTTATTAAAATAGTGATGCTGTAGTTCTATTTATGATAGAGACAAGTCTCACGTTGGAGCTTTTTGTTTATTTGTTTCAATAATAAAATGATATCACTTAGTCTTTGCTATCTTTTGCTTTGCTATACTTTGATTTATTAGTAGTAAGAAAGTTCGATACCGAATTACAGTAAACAGAATCGAAATCAAATCTAGAATAAAAATTTACTTGTTCGATATGAAGTAGATTAGGTAAAATTTACTTCTTTGTGTTTGTACTTATTTGGCTGCAAGATGAACTAAAGAGCAATACGTGTTCATTAATAATAAACAACTGCTCGATGTTTACAGTAACGAACATTCTCTAGAATACAATCAATCACAATCTCAAAACACAAAGAGACACATTTAACCAAATAAAAACACATTGAGCTCTTCATTGTTCCCGAAAACAAACTTTTTTTCAGCCTTTTCCATTTCCCACATCGATAGCTGATCTCACAAACTGATCGCATTGTGTAACTCCTCTGGACAATACATCACCCAAAACTCCCACAATATCAAAAGCTTCTTGTAAATCAGTTGCAGAGTTGATTTCGTCGAGCCACGTGATCAATTCCTTTGCGAAACCAACCATTTCTTTAACGTTCAACAACTTCTCTTTCATTACAATTTCCCATGGCTCAAGCTCTACTCCACTTGATGTACCTTCTTTCTTGCTCGCTTCTACATGGATCGGTTTCTTTACTTTGAAGAACTGTTGAAGCTGTTCTACCATACCCGTGTACACCAGCATTGGTTTAACGATAGAAAGAAGTTCATCTCCGGTTAAGGTTCCCACATCTTGGGTTTTGCCTCCCGAACTGGTTGATTCCTCAGAGCGAGAAGCTACCCGACCGTGAGCGTGTTGCATGAAAGTATGGTAAATTCCACGCTGGAGAAACACCCGGCGGTGTTGGAGCCATGATTCATATGATTCCGATAGAAGAGAGTTTACCATCATGAACTGAACAGTTTCCTCGGTTCCAGTTGATGATAGCTGAGATCCAGGAGTTAAAGGCCGTGAGTCTGGTGACGGCGCTGTTGCTGTAGATGGTGATGATGATGAAATGTAGGATGAAACGGATTTAGCCATGTTGGTGCGCTGCATGGGGCCTCCTTGGTCTAGAAGATGACGGGCCATTTGAAACATGACAGGCAAGAAACGAGAATTGCTATCTCTTCCTCCACCTCGACAATCCGCGCTAAAAGAAGCTCCTGTTGCAAATCGAGCGAGCATCTACACAGGAAACAAAAAGTGTTAACAAAACACACAGTAACAATCAAGGATAGCACTCAATAAGGCTCGGTATTAATTTCAAAACGAAATTAATCAAAACCGATAGATAAGCTATTTGGATGGAGTTTAAAACCGAACTTTCAAACCAAATTGAACTTTTCTGTAGCAGCTACATTTTTGATTGAAACCGAGCCAAAATTTCGACACTTTAAAACCTAATAGAAACAAAACTTTATTTGGTCCAATTCAGTATTGTATCTTCAAAACCAAACTGATTGAACCGAATGTCTACCCCTAGTAATTGCGACACTTTCAGAATCAAGTTTTAACTTACAAGGACAATGTCGTATGTCAATAGACGGAGTCTGCTTCCATCAGCTCGACCAAGAGCATTGAGATTATCCCAGTACTGGTCAACGTAACGAAGATACTGTGCTAAGGGAACTGAGGGACCCTTGACAGGGAAGAGAGAGTTGCAAAGAGATTCATTGTTACGTAACATAGCTCCTTCCCATTCTTTCTTTGGGGTTTTAAGAGCAGTGTCGGCTCTTTTCGCCTCTTGATGACATTGGAAATGAATGATGTTAAAGTAGCTCACGGTAGTGTAAACGCATTCACCATGTGCGCTTCCAGAATTTCCAACACCAAGATTCACCCGTTTGCTGTAAGAGTAGACTCCTAACAGATCAGTAGGTCTGAGTTTGTAGCCTTCTCTACACACCATGCAAGCCAATCCATCTTCCTCTTCCTCTACATCCTCAAAACCTTCCAGTATTGGTTGAGTAACCACAATCCTTTCACCACCATCAGAAGTTAGTTCTTGACGCATTCCGAGTCCCTGTTACAAAGAAGAAATTTGGTGAACATCGTCAGAAGACCAAATTATACATTTAGTTATCTTTTTTGTTCAACACACATTTAGTTTCTTTGGGAGATAATTACTATTGAAATTTACCTGCAGGAGTTCCTCTCTCTTTCTTAGTGCACGGCGTCTCATTTCATCTTTGGTGGCATCTCGTAATGCACTGACTTTCTCTCCAAGAAATCCATCTCCTTTTCCTTCTTTATCAGCGAGTGTGTCTAACAAATTTTCAGCCCTTGCACCGATCTCGTTTTCTCCAGCGACTCCTTCTAAGGCATGAAGTATGGGTAGAATCCCACCCTCGTCTATGCATGTTTGAGTAGGCAAATGCCCCATTGACAATCCTCTTAACATTGACAAAATAAGAGGCACCGAATGAAATTTAAGAGCTGAAAGCCATTCAGCGCTAGATTTGAACCCAGCCTGTCCTGTGACAGCGAAAGTTTCTTTAATGTGTCTGACAGCAACAGCTATGATACCGTTCCCCAAGACTATGTCTTTTAGCCTCTCTCCACATGAACTTGTCTTGAGAGATTCTGAGACTCTTACAAAATTCTCTACAGTAAACCTCTCCTTTACTGCTTGTTGAGTAATGCTCTCGTCCTTAGGGTGCTCCTCATGGCGTTGCTGAAGCAGATCAAATTCAGACCAGTTTTTCAGGTAAGGGTTAAAATGCTCTATGAGTGCTTCCATCGCTGCAGGCTCACCGTATGTCAAGTAAGGCAATATTCTGGCAACCATCTCTGTGTTCCTTTGCTGTTTGCTTGACTTCTTAAGTCCCGAAGGATGGCTTAGCCTTTCTAAAAACATAAGCACTATTTTCTTGGCCTGTTCCCAAGTTCCAGTTTGCTCGTTACTGACAGTCAAAGCACTTTGTGCGGCGCTGATGCTGTCACTTTCATTTGCTTCAAGCGTCAAACTCTCGACAATTAAGAGAATGCCTTCAGCTGGCTCCATAGCATCCACAGAAAATGCCCTCCTGGCTGTTTCAAGAAGTAAGCTTAAAGCTCCTAGCTTGAGTAAAGCTCGCCTGTTCTCCCTAATCTTGCAGCAATGGTTTAGGAGACCGAGAACTGCAACCAACTCTTCTTGGTTGGATTTGAAGTCATCACGTAAACTCTGCAAAGTCAGCAATGCTAACTTAATTTGCGAAGTCTATTTGGAATAAGGTACATGTATCTTAGAAAGGCACTATACTTATATAACTATTCTTCTTTAAGCTCCTTCACGCTGTATCTAAAAGTGCACTAAGATACTAAGACCTACCCAGTGTTAAAATACAGAGCAGTGAGAGGAAATAAGAGTATCCCAGCCTAAATCCCAATTTACTTATATAGTTAAAGAAGCTTACCTTGATCATATCAAGTAAAATTTTCAGACCACCATATTCCCGAACTGCACCTGCTATCGCAAACTCAATCTCTGGATCTTGTGATTCTTCTCTATCTTCTTCCAATTCCTTAATCATAGGCTCAGTAGCTTCACCATCTAGCCCCTGTCAATATTTTACCAAACAATTGGAGTGGGTGAATTTGGCAGTGATTTCATCAAAAACACGAGACGACTAGGTTTTTCTTCTTCTGGGGATTAACAGTAAATAAAGGAAAGCAAACCATAATTTGCATAGTTCTTCACTAGAAAAGGGTCACGAACCTGAAGTCTGTATGTCATCGTCATAGGAGGACAATCCTTGCTGGGAGTTGCATTTGTAGCTAACAGTGCGGAATGGGTCAGTGAAGTAGAAGACTGATTTGATTTCTTCCAAACCAGCTCATAAACTTGTGCTATGCTCAGGTCTAGTGAAATGATGTTTCCTGCTACAAGCAACTCCATTCCATAGTCATCTTCCACTAGACCTAACAGGTCCAACTGCTGACAAATCTTATTTTTAACATCCCGCATCAGCGGGCCAATCTCAGCACTCGAATATGGATTTTTCGTCATAGATCCCCTGATAAACTCTTCTTGCGTGTGTGCCTTGTTCAAAATCAGCATATACACAGCCTCAGGTTTTGATGGGCAGATCAAATTACAGAGCTGCTCAAGAATAAACTGCAGATACAATTGAAATGGTCAAAACACAATCAAAGATGTATATTATTAGTGATACAAAATAAAATCTCCACAATTCCAAGCTATCTCTGTGAAGATGATTTCTAGGATACAAAGTTTGAAAGGATATCAAGATACTCCTAATACTTAAACTAAGTGTATATAAAAAATTCTAAAATCCAAAGTTCTAAAAAGAAGAATAGAAACTCTCCCTACAGACTGTAAAGTGGTGAACATCTACATAAAGAACAATATATTTTGAAGAGGATATTGTGGTCAGAATGATATTTCTTCTTACCAAACAGGTACGTCCTTTTTTCTCCTCTGCATGGGTTTGCAGTCCAGAAACACAGGCACGGATGAACTGTCGTTTATTTTCACTGCTTTCAAGCAGAAGCCCATCAAGAAGATCTTTTAGGAGTCTGTTGCAATCATTAATAAGCTTTGTCTTTTGCACTATCAAGCCACGGATTAAAATGAGGGCCTCCAGAACATGAGACAGCAAATTGTCTCTCATGAATCTGTCACATTCAAATATTAGACAGGTATGAAGAAGTCAATATAAGATCAATAGATTAACAATGGAAAAATTTACCTGGATCGAATATTTGGAACCTCTAAGAACTTCCCAAGGAGTTCTAAGAGCTTGTGGAGGGTAAATCCCTGTGAAATGTCAATTTGAAGACTCCTTTCTAGAGATTCAATGTTTCCCACCTCTTGGGAGATCAATTTACAGATCGTTGTCAAACAACCTCGGACAGTTAAGAATAAAAGTGCATCTTGTGTCTCGATCATTTTGAAGAGCAGTTCAAAGTATTCCCCGCTGCTTTCACCCGCTGCAAGCGTAGCGGGAAGCAATCCTATCAGCAAGTTGATCAGCCTGTAGCGCCTAGGTGAGCTTTGGGCTGAGAGTAAACTAATCAGCGTGCACATCTCAGACCTGATAGATTGAGAACATGCACTAAGAATAAGCTCTGTGACCCAAGAACCGAGCTCAAATGCCTGTAAACCACCTTTAGCTGTCCTGCTAGAGCGTCGTTTCCATCTAAGTGTATATTTAAGTGCCAAGAAATCTGATCTATGGGTTCTCGACTTTTGGCTAGCACCTCTAATTGACTGAGAGGCTTTATACTGCCTCCTCACAAAGTCGAGATATGATGCCCCTTTCTCCCATTCCAAATAACTCACAAGCTGGATATCTCGAGTTTTCTGAGATATATCTGAGTTATTTTCTTCACTTTCTGATGAATACTTTAACATGCCAGCAGCGTTCTCATCCTTTTCTTGCACCGCAGGGACAGGTGCTCCCATAGTTAGTTCTTTCTCTGCCATATCTGGTTTTGGAGGTGTACATGCCACAGATATAATCTTAAGGCAAGGAAGTATTATATGCTCCGATATTGCAGGATGTTTAGCACCCAATTTAATGGAAGAAAATAGTAGTTGAAAAACTAGGCGCAGTCTTGACTCCCAAAATTCATCGGTGAGAGAGCATACTTCTGAAAGCAATAACATCTCTTCACGAGTGGCGAGCGCAATGTCCATGGAACGATGGTGTTCAAGGCAGTACACTATTTTCTTCTGTACCAGATTGTTTAACTCATTCACTGCATTCAGATCACCCTCCGAGAAAGTAGAAAGAGCTGCCCTGGCTTGAGCACGGGCTGTTTTCGGACCTTGGTGAATATTGTTTTCAAACAACTCAGAGAGGATACCAGCTGCAACAAGTAGTTTCCTAGATCTTGGATGCTTCGATAGCACCTGAAGAATCTCAAGACATTGAGTGACAAATGTAGTAGCACAACCATAACAATTGTTTGGGGTCTTTGAGACCACACATCTTGAGGCATCTGCTGAAAAATTTGAATTTTTCTGATGGAGATAGCTCATCAAAACTCGACGAAGCCCCTGCAATGTTTGTACACTTTTGCTGACAGAATCAAAAGCAGCTTTACACTTCTCACCATACAGCACACCTAAAAGTGCGATTTTGCGGTTTATCTTGCAGGAGGGACCAGGTAAAGACGCCATCATTTGCTGGACAGTGTCCTTGTGCTGTGAATCCATTTCAGCTTCACCAATGCTTGATACTATCTTCAGAAGCGGCTTCTTGAAGCCCAAGAGTTGCTGATATCTCCTGTGAGCATTTTCAGACTCAGATTCTATAGCAGCCAATCCCTTCTTCATATCTTCTTCATTTTCCATATTATCAAATATGAAACTTGGTTTTGCCATGAAATTAAACTCAAACCTCCCATACTTGCTATAACCACACTCGTTGCAAAGGAAAGAATCCAAGTTTTCGTAGTTAATATTGCGGCATTGTCTGCACTGATAAGCATTCTCATGGCAGTTGCTGCAAATACCATGTTTATCAGTAACAGGCCGACTGCATCGGGGGCATTGCAATGGTTCAAGGGATAACGCCTGAAGATTTTCATAGAAGGAATCCAACTCGATCATGAAGTTACAAGCAGTAATAGGAATAGGAAATTCCACCTTCAGTTCAGTCTGGTTAAAGGACAGATGGCAACTCTTGGCACGCTTCCACAGTGACCAATTGTTATTAAGTTCTGATAAATCCGACACAGGGCGATTGTTGTAATACAAGTTCACGACCTTCACCGACTTTGATTTTCGTGCATCATGAACATTCATGGTCACCGACTGTATCGTATAACTCCCAGTACATTTTACAATGATGCGGTTATCAGTAAACTTTGTCTCGGATTTCAAACTTTCAAGCTTCATTTTGCTATATGGCACATCAGGTGA
Source organism: Leavenworthia alabamica (assembly GCA_000411055.1). Lineage (NCBI taxonomy): Eukaryota > Viridiplantae > Streptophyta > Magnoliopsida > Brassicales > Brassicaceae > Leavenworthia > Leavenworthia alabamica. Next base: position 104,138 of record KE157890.1, read on the forward strand.
ACTGCAGGCAACACAAGGTTCGCTCTCAAGATAATAACCATCAAATTCCACAAGATTACTCAGAGTGCTGTATATACGGGAGTTTGGATGATTGGCAATGAGTTCATTCTGAGAATGAAGTGTCTCAAAAAAGCACCTTATCACATCAGGGGTCAGGCAACGATCCACAAGCTCATTAATTGCTAGCTTTGAGTTGTTTTCTGGAGTCTTTCCGAGCAACAAGGAGACAAGTTCTGTGTACTCAACAATATTCTGACCATATACTGGCAGGCATTTGACCTTCTGTAAAAGAGCTGCTAACAGACTTTCTTTGAACGATTGTCTACCATGATGCCACAAGCCACAAATAACAGACTTTGCTTCAGTGCGAACAGAGTTCGAATTCCATTCTAGTAGAAAGAAATCAATAAACTGCCTCAAGAGATCTCCGCTATTGGCATTGAAGATATCTACCACTCCTTCCATATCCACGTATGATTTTTCCAAACCAGAATCATGCCCATCTTCACCTTTTTTCTTCTTTTTTGAGTCCACTGAATGAGATCCTGATCGGTTTGACCCTGTCACTACATCACCTGGTTCAGCTTTCTGCACTAAGTTGCTCACATCTTTTCCTTGATAAAAGGCCAAATTGAGGAGTTTAAGTGTCTGGATTACAGACTCTTCTGCAAAATGGAATACGCCATTCAGTAGGAAAGAAATAAAATCTCCATGCCTGAGACAGTACTTCTGCCAGTTTCGAGGCCGTGCTAAAGCAACTTCAGCAATTGTAGAAAGCGACTTCACAATCTTTACACTCCTTTCGTATGAAACATTTTTCCCAAAACCACCAGATTTTTCAACATGCTTGTATAAGTTTTTCACTTCATTTGAAAATTGCCATGAATCTCGGACACTGTAGTACTGAGTTTTGCTTCCGCAAAGGTGCAAAAACAGCCTTCTAGCATATCTCCTAACAAAAGCAGTATGAGGGTTATTAATATAGCTGCACAGAACTTCCTGAAAACCCTCCAGCTTCAAATCTTTAGAAGCAGCATTCCTGAAAACCTTTTCTTTTTCCCCCAATTTCTCTTGTTTTTCAGGTCTAACCAAGGTATAAACTAATCGAAACACATTCTCAAGTAGCAATCTGTGATAATCCACAAACAAATCTGCTCGATGGGATTTTGCATATGAATCTGAAAAGAACGGGGAATAGTTACCAGCCGGTAAATCTCTTCTGACTGTGAGCATGGCTCCACAACCAGAACCAGAGCTTGATCCACGTGCTTCAACATTGGCAGCACGGAACTTAAAAACAGGAACTAGCTGCTGAAGTATGTTCATTAGATAATTAACAAACTCTTGGTTCCTGAGGCAACTGCATGCTCGAACGAGGTGAGACGCAAAGTCATCTCTCTCTTGAACATCTAAAACAGACGGGGAAGCAACTGTAGTGGAGCTCTGGACACTCCTCCGATCATGTACATCTGTAATTCCACCTGATCTACTGACATCAGTGCCAGGCTGGTGCCAACTCCGAAGCATCAAGGTGAAAAACATAAACACAAGAATCACTATTTCCCCAAAGGAAGAGCGAGTTGACGCAGCAAATGGCTTGCTAAGATTGATTTCACACAAAAGCCATTTAATTAGTTTTTCCAAGCTTATTTCTTCGGGCTTTGAGCTATCCATGAAGGCTCCCCCAATGGCAGATGATAATCTATAGAACAATTGCATGACAGGTATAGCTTGAACACCAGATGCTGTTTCCATCCATCCACTCAACTCTTGGAGAAACTCCGACAGAATTAAAGAGTTTACGGCACGCTTTGAAGCTGAGATAGAAACAGGATCAGTCACTGAGGCAGAAAACTCTGCGGATTCACCAGGATCCAAGACATGTATTGAGGGAGTTGAAGCTTGTGGGGCACTATTGGTAATCACGGGTAACATATTTGAAATACCTACTTCATCCGCAGAGAACTGAATCTCATTAGTGTCTGCACCAAGTGATTCCACTTCTATTGGAATTGCTGTCATGGGATGATCTCGAGTGTGTGGTGGTGGTAGACGATCTGAGTCTAACACTTCATAGCATGCCTCACATAAATCAAAATCTGGACAAACAGTACAATGCCATCTTCTTCTCAGTATAGGGACAGTGGAACAGCCATCACAACAGTATTGGACAGATGAAGTTATAGAGTCCTCCTCAATCATGACATGCGTAGTTCCACCAGCTGTTCTGATAGGCACTGAAGGAGTTGTAACATTTTCTACCAAATCATCTGATGTCAACATTGTTTGCTTCGGGAAAGGAACCTGAAGTAATCTTGATGATATGGCCAAGCTGTAACAGAAACTTAGTAAGAAGCCTGTTTCATATCTAAACGAACAGTATATAAAAACATACAGAAGAACAAACCTGCTCGATGTTTGCACAGACTCCTTAGGGAAGAGCATAAGTGCTTTCAGTAACTGAACAGCAGGAGCTACAGAATGAATCCCTGTGTCTTTTCCTTGAGATGCCAAACACTCCGCATAGCTATAGATTAGTTCAACTGAGGACATCACAATGTTGTTCATAGTCGGCGTATCAAGTGGCTCCGTCTCCAAAATTCCCCATAGCACTTGCATCAAATTATCCACTACTTCAGAACCTACAAAACAAACATGTCCCATATAAACAAAGCCATATCAAAGGAAGACGATATTAGTAAGATAAACAGCCCTCCATTACCTAGTACAACGATAAAAGAAACAAAAAAGTTTTTGGAATACACATTCAAATAGACAGACTGCAACATAATAACAGAAAGCGCATATACCATTCATTTCCAGAAAGACGGAGAAATTTGATCTGCGGGTCAAAGCTATTTTTGACACTGCCTTCATCTGACAATTAAACTCTTCAACAATCGAACCTCCACTACTAGAAATGCCCAACCTTGAAGATAGAATAGAGGTCACCTTGACTACTCCAAGAAGTCGCATGGTATCTTTGACCTATAGCGACAAATAAATCAATGATTAAAGCAACAGACATATTTAAGGCATCTCAAAATTAGCAACTGAACATGCAATACCGAATTTGGTAGGAGCATTACCTGGTAGTATATCTCCTTTCTTGGAAAGACAGACTGTAAAACACAGCAAGCTGCAGTCTGTAACAGGGCTTCCCTATCACTTTCGAAAATAGTCTCTAGTAGCTCTTTGCATTTGAGTTCGCTAAGCTCCACTTCTTGCCGTGGCCTACAAACTGAATAAAAGATCGATAGGAGCTTAAGAGCATCGGCAATAACTTGCTCAGCAATAGAAGCAGACTGTGTCAACGCTCTCTTTCTACTAGATCCTGGAAGAAGCAAACCATGGCCAAGCACACGAGCTTCCATATCTAGCACAGCATCCATTTTCTCTTTCCAGCCAAATTCATCTTTAGCTCGACCATACACTTCAAGTGAATCTATTCTGGGCAGTGCGTTCCCACTAGTAGTCGGCCCAACAGAGATTACAACATCTTCGTCAGCTAGAAGTGACTCAGCCACTGTAAATGGGATGTCATACCAACACCTCATGCCCTCATCCATCTTAATCGATCTCTGAAAAATGGTCACTTCTGAAGGTATAGAGCTTGCTGATGTAGAACCCACATGCACTCGGATACCAACCATCACAATATCAGGGTTTGGATTGGAGATCGATATCTGAAAGAGAGAAGTAGATTAAATATCTAAGCTGCCTTCAGGAATCCGAATCATAAACACAAGCGAACTATATAATCAATAGTTACATGGTGAAAATACTAGGAGTAAGGAGTAATACCAAAACAAAATACACAGAAAAATTATTGCTGAATCCAACCATACCTTGAAGCCCATGGGACTAGGGCTCTCAATAAAGCCATCCTCAGATGCCAAGCTCTGTTTCGCTCCATCAGAATCACTATTTCTAATAGCATCACTATTGAGTCTCACATCTGCTGTAATGCAGAATGCCTTCTCAAAGAAATCCAGGGGAAACTCTGGCTTTGCACCAGCATAGGCTTTGTTGTTAAGTATCTTCGAACCCAACTTTTTAACCTTTTCAGCTGTGAAATTTGAGTCAGCTTCAACTCCACTCCGAACATGAGAATAAATCTGAAGGCTGCCATCATCATGTAGAACAAGACAGTGAACATTATCTTTTGACAAAGGTTTGTATGCAGTTATTCCGACCATTGGGGAAGATGATCCTGTCGGGTGACGGAGAATCTGTGCACACACCGCATCACCTCTCATAGACACAGCTAAGGCAGTATTTGACTTTACACTGGAGAAGCAAATAAATAAACCACTGCCACCCAACAACTCTTTCCAGCGATGCAGTCCAGCCACCATCTGTTTACAATCTGGTTCTTCCTCAAACATGCCAGATGTCTCAGTTAAGGATGTTGCATCTGAGCTGAGTCGACCAATAAAAGAACTTCCATCGTGATAAGATATGAAAAGCAGTCGATATGTTGGAGAGAAATAGACAGATGAACCCTTTCCGGTAACATCCTTTCCCATAATCCGAACGATTTCCTTAAGTGGTGTTGCACCTGCGTTTCCACCCCAAGATAGTTCAAATCTGTACAGGTTTCCTTGTTCTGAGAGAACAAGAAGGAAAACCCTTCCACGAGATGCAACAAAGACAGTAGCATCTACAATCATGTCATTTGGCAAAGTGAAGTACTGTGTTGGACTGATGCTATCCTGGGATAGATCATAAATCTTCACGAATTTGTTTGTAACGACCAGTAACTGAACCTGTGAACCAGGAACCCAGTCTATCCGCCTGACGTATGCACCCTGCTGGGCAAGCTCAACAGCAAGCCTGTCTATGACTTCACCTCGATGATTCAAAGTAAGTATCTGGCAATCTTCAAGGCCTGCAACAGCAAGATAATTCTCCACAACTGGGTTGAACGCAAGATGCACAATCTCAAAACGAACAATATTCCTGGAAAGTGGTTTAACATTGGCCTTGTCTGCATTTATGGGTGCAATTGTAGCTTGTCCTATTAGCTGTCCAACATCAAATATAGCAACTTTATCACCTTCTCCAACTGCAAGACGACCCCGAACACTAACACTCAGGAGAGACTTAACAAGCGAACCATTGGCTAAAAGAGTTTTAAGGTCCTTAGAATTAGCATAATCAGCCTTTATTTTCAAGTCGAGTGACCCACTTTTATATGCTTTTTTTAGCTGCAAAAGATCTGCCTCAAATGAAAGAACCTTGTCTTTCCCGAGACTGATCTGCTTATCTTTCGAAAGGCAAGAATCTCTTTTTCTAATGATAGATGGAAGCAAAGAAGAGAGAAGCTCCAGCACTCGGTCCTCAATGCTAAGCTCTTCTAATAGCACTGACATCTTATATTGAGTTTCTTTAGGGATAGATAGCACAACGTGATTTTCCTCCCCGAAACCATCTTCTTCCACATCTGAATCGCTTTCTGCTAGCTGATCTGCATCCCCCGACAAAGGTAAAAAGGACTGGAAATTATTAGTACCACGAGCTGGAGCGCTTCCAATGCTACTGAATTTGCGCGGTTTCAAGCACTGGCAGTTGCTTCCCCTAACACCTCCAGCTCCACAATCACAGAAAAACCGACTCAATCGTGAATAGACAACACGGTGACCCCGGTGGCAAACTCTTGCGCAGACAGAACAGCAACCTTTGGACACAGTAAGGTCACAGGTGTAACAAAAATACCAGTGTTGTTCCATGAAATTACTACCACTGGACGTAAAAGTGCACACTTTTGAGGCAAGGTACCTCTCACTGTTGGCATCTTCTTCATCTTCCTTGTCTAAGCTGGCCACTTCACCATCAGATGTTCCATCATCTTCGTCTTCATCAACTGAAGTGACATCGCATTCAAGTGAGATTGAGCTTCCTTCCTGATCCACCGGCAGAGCCAATGTTTCAGATTTTTTCGCTGTTCCTGAAAGTTTTGGAAACAAAGGACCTGTTGCAGTGTTCTTATTACTCACCAAGGACTTTCCACACGAACTCTCTCCATGACTTGGAAAACTACTGCTCAATAAGGTGCCTATCACACCCAAAAGAAACTTCAAACCAGGAAGCAACTTCTCATCGGCAGTAAGCTTCTCCATCAGCATTATGGTTCTCTTTAAAATCATCTTCATCAGGTTATCTTCCCTTGCAAGTTGAAGAACAAACTGAAAATATGACATAGCCATATGGATATCAAATGAGAGAAATGCGGTATCAAGGGAGATCAGCATGGCCTCAAATAAATGATTCTGTAATTCTCTTGTCTGCAGGTCGTTACTAGATGACACAAGACAATTAATAAAATTCATTGCTGCCTCTCTGAAAGGAAGAGAATTTCCTTTTGCGGTTTTTTTCCCATCTATTTCCTCAACGAAGGAACCCAACAGTCTTCTCTCCAGCCACCCAGACAAAGTTATTAGATCCATGTCAATAAATTTTTGTTGTACTCTTCTCCTCAGTTCGGTGGATAGAGCCACAGACAAGAGGTCAACAAGGAAGTTGAGTACTTTTATGTTTACTGGTTCCAACGAACAGTAGTCCAATGAGTCAATTAAAACAGACAGATCTCCATGTTGCAACTGATAGAATTCCCTAGTATGCTCTGAGACTGCACCTACACCAAGGTAAAATTTGAAAATATCAGATTTTGAAGAATCCTTGCTTAGACTGTCCATAACATCTACGATCTTGGTGATGACCCCTTCAAGCACTTGGCTTCTATCTATCTGCTCAGCACTGATATCCCTTACAACCCCCTCCATGTCTTTCATCAGGAACAACTCTGTCAAATCTGGAAGCTGCAGCATGGCACATATATTTTGATGGATATCCTCACATTTCTCATGAAAGCTTTCAAATACTTGATCAAACTTAATAATCATTATAGAATCAAGTATCTGATGAAGCACACAAGTATCTGCCCCAAAGATTTCTTTTGAGTCTCCCAGCTTGAGTAAACCATCTATTGTCAGCACAATGCATCTTATGCTTAGAATACATGAAAGAAGAATCACACTAGAAGTTTCAAGACTAGTGGGAAACCCATGTACCATAAATTCCCAAACAACTTTCCATAAAACACCTGAACCTCTTCCATCACCTAGGGCATCCAGTTTTGACAGATAAAAAATGCATTGAAGATGGAGAGAATTGTCACCAATCTTCACACATTCAGCTTGGAGACTTTTACCAACTTGAGTATGCTTGAGAAGTAGCAGAGAAGACGAACTATGTCCATGATGATTCCAAGTACTGAAAGTTGCAAGAAAAGCTTTCTTATACAGTCGTAAATATTTACTAACCAATGATGAAAGCATTCTCAGCAATTGTGCAACATCACCAGTGTCCATCAAGTAAGAGAGCACACCTTCTGCAGCTGCAATATACTTGGCATCAACAGATGTGCACTCCCTCCAGAAGGGATTGATTTCTGAACATGAATTTTTCTTGCAATAACCCCAGACGCCTCCATTAAGAAAGTACAACAGAAGAGAGAGCCAAGATCCCTCAAGGATAAAATCCCAACCCAAATCCTCAACCACCTGCTCAGGTGCTTCATGGAGTTGACTTAAAACACCGATCAGAATATTTCCCAACTCGATATTCTTACCAACAACATTGGAGGCGCCTGTAAGAAAATGACTGGTGCAGATGAGATCCACAGAGCTAGATATGTCCAAGTTCTGGTAGTTAACATGCAAGGAAGGCTGACTATCCAATGCACAATTTATACGAGCAATATCCCAAGAAAGTATGAAAATGTATCTTTCCACTATCAAGTCTTCCACTTTTACTGCCTTTTTCCCCTTCCACAACCCCAAAACCCGGGACAAACTTGCAGATAAATTTTCATAATCCAAGTTTAGGGTTTTGGCCGCAGACATATCATTCTGAAATGTAGGAGGATGTGGGGAAAAGTCAATCATTTGACTCATCAGATGGCTGACTGACTCCTCTTCAGCCCATGAATCAGTAATACCCCTTGCAACCAGAGATGCCCAAGAAGATAAATGATCATCAACGGTTACATGCAAACTACTACCACAGCCACGGATTTCCCTCAGTTTAGACCTTAGATCTAGCATTAATGATGTTGGGCATGTGTTCGGATGCAGCAACATATGATGCAACAGCACTAATAACCTGGATATCAGCATTGCCCAACATGACAGCTGAAGACCATCACATATTCCTGACGGGTTATCAACGTTATGCAGACATGAAGTAATAAGATTTGAGAATTTTGCCTTTTCTGCATCATTTGATAGATGGAAAGCCATAAGAAGAATCTCAATATGGAAAGCAGAGGGAAGACACGCAGTCAACTCCTTTAGACTCCATACTTCAGCAGTTATTCTTCTGGCTCTCTCGGTAATGAATCTAATGAAACCATCATAGATTTTGGCTCTCAACTGTGCCCCAGCCAAGCCCGGCCTACAAAGAAGAGTTTGAGCCAACAACGCCAGAGTCTTATCATTATAGTTGAAGTCACCATTTTCAACAAGAAGAATTTGCTGAAAAAGGTATGACTCAAGAGAATCAGACAGAGCACGACTTCTTAAGAGATTGATTAACAGCTCAAAGGCAACGTGTCCAGAATTTCCTTCATCTTGGAGCATGCAACCACCATCAGAAGCCTTGTCTTCAATACTACAGCCTGCTATATTAAGAAGGATATCAATGTGGCAAGTGTCAAGCTTTTCACATCCATCTTTGTATATACTAGGAACCCATTCTTGACAAAAGATGCACGTTCTAAGAAAGTTCAACATTTCCTTTGCAGCTTGCAAAGGTAAATTGCTATTGACGGACACAGGTGGTTGATCATTTGGTTCTGCGGAACACAGAGAACGGCTACCCTCAGAAAACAAGTTTCCAAACAGAGCTTCATCATCATGAGAAATCTGGCTTTCAACTTCTGCGAAACTGTTGGATCTTAAACTGGAATATGTCTTCTCCACTTTCGGTCGTAATTTTACTCCTTCACGATGGAGTAAACAAACCAGATGGAATAAGTTGTCCACCCACTGACTTGATGAAGGAAATATCATTCTCATTGTATCCTCAACAGTGAAGCTCTCGACCAACGGGATATTTTCCTGGCGCAGATGGAAGTAAACCGAATCAACAGAGGAATCGGCATTGTCATTGACATCTGACTCCAAAACCCTCAGATCTTGAATATGATATGGCTGTCTCTTAAGATCATGAATGAGTCTTAATGTGTAGAGCACAGACCGAGGGAAGTAAGCAAGTGGAGGTATCAAATGAGAAGCTGACACATCATATCTCCACACTGAGGCATCTAGATTGTTTACAATAGAAGCTGATATAAATGCCTGGACATTCTGAAAAACACTGCTCTTGCCAAAAATGAGTTGGACAAGATTAAGAAATCCCTCCACCAGCGCAATAGAGAGACTCTCAAGATTACCATCTGTAGGAGTGTGGTTAGTGAATTCAAAGAAAACACTAAACAGCTTAGGAAAAGCATTAGTTAAGGAAGCTATTGCTTGTAACAATGAACTGCCACTTTCTATACTTTGAACATCTTTGGAGTGACTTCCAAGCAGCTTCATAATTCTTAAGCAGAAGGACAATTTATCAAGGAATGTTTGATCCACAGTCTTCTCATCCAACACACTTGGCAATTGAACGAGATCATTGCAGACCATAATCAGACGACAAACACAGTCAAGGTGAACAAATGCCAGGTGTCGAGACAAGGGGTTCAGGTTTCCACAGTCTTGATGAAAAGAGGGCTTGACTACTGACTGCATCTGGACATCAGATTCAATGCATTCAGACATCAGCGTAATAAGAAGCCGGTCAACTGGCTTCTCTTCATTTGAACACCTGCCTCCTGCTTGATATGTCAAAGGGTATAAAGATCACCAGAAAAGTTTGGAGTAAGAAAACATATTGCTGAATGGGTTGGTCGCAACAATACCTTGGAAATTACATTTCACGAGGTTATATAATTCCATATTATCATCGTCGGCAGAAAATGCTGGCCACAGTTCTGCAACTTCAGTAGGGGTGACAGCTGGCAATATATCATATTGTTTCTCGATTCCATCAAAACAAGCAATCTCCAAAAGTATTTCCATGTTTATCTGATTCAAAAAAGCATTTGGTGAGATTACTAAAGTAAATAAAATAGAAACAAAGTAAGAAACCAAGTTCAAACGCCCACAACATTTTGGGTAATAGAAGAAGAGTTACAAAACAGAAGTCGACCTTAACCCCACTATAAGTACCCCTAATGGAAAAGTTAAATGAAAACTAACAACTGGTATCAAAAACCTGATTAATACTTATAAAACGAGTTCAAACGCCTTATCTACAAAAACAAACACAGTAGAATAAATTCTCTAGAAACAACTTTTCAATATTTATGACCTCCCTACGAAATCACAAACACAAATTGAGTAAAGAACGTGGGTTACACCAGCAGCACATATACAGATAAAAATAAAGAACAAACCTCCATTCTGAGATCACTTTTTCTAAAATTTGACTTCTCCAAGAAGCTGAGAGAGAATTCCATAACCTCCTGGATGACACCCATAACAATTGGTTCGAGTTGGTCCACTGAGATACACCACAAAAACAGTAAACAAGTGAGGAAACCGATTCGAGATTATTACTGTTTACTAACTCTTCTTCTAGGCTAGCAAACTTTGCACAACAACAAAACAAATCAGATACAAAAGCTCAGACGAACTATAATCAAAGAATTAGCAAGTAATTTATACCGACACAAACTTTGATTTAAAGCTATTCAGAATCAAGTCAGTACCTAATAGAGATCGTGATAGTAGAAGGATCGCCTGAGATATTGAAGCAAGTGCTTGAAGCTGCGAATCGGACCAGGTCTCAAATCGTAGCTTGGCTGAGGAGTCATCATCTCCACCGATCGGAGCAATACCCCAGCGGATAAGGAGATAGAAATAACGGAGACCACGTTTGATCGAATCATCGGAGCGTATACGGCGAGAAAAGAGATCTGAAGATGCAGAAGACGAGAAAGAGGGAAGGGAGGCCTCATCGAAGAGAAATCGGGTGAGATTTACCAAGTCATCTGCCATTTCAGGCGAGACGAAGGAAGTAGAGTTGGCGAATCAGTGAGAAAAAGGTTTGTGGAGATATAGGAAGGAAAGGGTTTATAAGTGTGAGAATCAAAGGCGGTGAAAGAAGACGATGATATTGTCGATGTTCCCCCTACTTCTTCGTTTTCGTTTTCATTTTTTCTATTCTTTACTTTCAAAATCAGGAAAATATTGAGAAAATTAATTGTTATATTATTACTATTTTAAAGTGGGCCGTAACGGGCCTGCTGATCTGTTTGCATCTTATCTTATTCTAGAGATGACCAGAAATCCATGAGATAGGCCGGATTCATTTACTACTTTAATTAAAATCTAATTTGCTGTCAAAAGAAAGATATAATAAATAATAATTAAATATAGCTAAACATAATTTATTGTTTTTTGAAAGCATCTTTCGCTCGATCATCAATGCCAAAGATTTAAAACAAAAGACAGATTATTATAACAGTTTCATATTAAATTAAATCTATCTATATATATAAAGTTGCTAAAATGCTCTCTTCTCATTGCGCCACATCATCCATTCATATTCTAATATTGTGACACATCAGCATCATCTAATTAATTTTAAAATATTTATTTAATTATTTTATTGTATTAACTACACTTTAATTTTCAAACTAATTAATGCTAATTGATATAATAATTTGATAAGAATTTAAAAAGTCTTCTACTCATAGAAATGATATAATTTAATAATTTTAGTGTTATTAGATTTATTTATACATTTTAGATAATTATTTAATCTAAAATAAATAAATTATATTATGAATAATTGTGTTTTTTATTTAAGAATTTCTCTTCATATTATAATTGAATTTTTGATATTCATTTTAAAGAATTCATGCTTATATACCTCATGATTTAAATTTTGTATAAGTTTAAATTAAAAATAATATAAACAAAATAAACATAATTCTTTAAATTTTGATGGTTCGTAGTCGAGGTTCGAATGAAAAAAAATTCTATTAACAATTAAATATTTAAAAAAAGTTCTAAAAACTTGAATAAAAATCTTAAAAACAATAAATGATATATGAAAATACATGTTTTTAAGGGTG
>KE157891.1:22747-38833 GCA_000411055.1 Leavenworthia alabamica
TATTATTTTGCCAATAAATACTAATTTATTATTATTACTAGATTTGTACCTGAGTTACATACACTTTTTGTTAATAGTTAGGATTGTTTACATTGCAAAGTTGGAGATGTGTAATACTTTTAGAGGAACTGGTTTATATACATTTAACAATTTAGTTGTTTTAATTTTGTCTTTTACTTCACACATTTGTACATTTGAATTTGTATAAGGTTGTAATATGTAGTTTATTATTATATTGTTTTATCATTTAAAATAGTTTAAATTCTTTTATTTTGTTGAAATGATTGAAATACAAGAGAATGATATGTTTAACTATATATTTTCTAATCTATTATGTACATTTTATTTGAATTTAAATGATAGTTATTAATTCACTGTATATTTCATTTATAAAATAATTATTTATATATAATATAACTGTATGAATTTGAAGTACTCTAAAAATATATGTATATTTGTTTATAGACTGAGTTTATGCCTAATAATGAAACAGTCGCCATTGAAGATCTTTGGAGGCTTTAAACATATAACTGAGCTAAACATAACATTCACACACGAAACAACAAATCAATTTCGATTAAAATTATTACAACACTCTATATATCATATGTTAATAACTAATGCATCTGATTATGTTTGTAGAAAATATATCTATTCAATGAAACAAGAAGACATACAACCAAAATTATATTTTGACTAATATCTGGGTTAAGCAAAATTTACATAATATTTTGTTTTTGAATTTTTAACTACATAATATTTTATTATAAATTTTATTTTTCGATATATGTATAGTTATAAATATTTATATCATGTTGATATAAATTAAATAATTTTTTTTAATCTATTTTTATTATTAAATATTTTATTTTTAAATAATATGATCAAACTCATCTTTACTGTTAAAAACAGAGCCATCTAAAAAACTTCAATCTACAACATTAAAACCAAGCGATCTCAGCTAGTTACTGTCCAAAACTACTAATTGTTCTAATAAAAAAAGCTTAAAGAAGTTAGATTTACGACATAACTAACATCAGTTGAGTAATTACAGTTTCCAAAAAATCAAAATTACGACCAAGGAAATCTATATATGTTTGAAGAAGTTACATCCCTGTCTCTAAGCTGTTTAGCTTCATAAGACTTAAACAATTTCAGAGACAACTAAGAACAAAACCTGAAAATGTCAAAAGAACTTTAATAACAGTTAGACTTGGGCATTCGGATTCGGTTAGGTTAATTCAATTTTCAGATTATCCAAACAAGAAATTGTAGAATCCAAATACTATATGAAATGTTTAGATTCAGATTTGGTTCGGATTCGGATTGGTTTTGTAAAAATATTTGGAAATCAAAAGTAAAATAACCAAAGAATCCAAAATTAATTTAGATAATCTAAAACCGAATTAACCAAAAAACTTGAATTAACCAAAATTAAATAGAGTAGTTAACCAATTTAAAATAAAATTAATTGTTTTCATATTGGTTTCCGGATTTATGCCCATGCCTATCAGCTATTGGGTGAGTTGTTAATTTTTTTTCAGTTTAGTATTCCTGTTGAATGAATCTTCTCAGACATTACTTGATTAGTTTTTTTTTGTCACTTACTTGATTTCAAAAAACTTTCTAAAAATATAAAGTATTTTAACTAGAGAAACCGTCTCGAGAGAAGCTGTATCTTAGTATCTATAGTCAATTGTGTAAGTAAAAGCTTCGAGACAGATTCAAAAGTAAGTATTTAGGGTTTCATCTCAAAATCAAAAGCAACAAGTTAACAACAAATAATATAACTCTCCTTCTCTCATGTCCATGAGAACAAACTCTATATATAACATTCCATTAAATACCATTGCAGACAACTGATAAAAGTAACTAGTGTTTGTGTTTGAAGAAACCAAGAACTCAATCACACCTGCAAAAAACAGCAATGAGAAAGAACTCAATCAATCATTATGGTCATTTACACAAGCTCTTTTAATGAAATGGTTTTGTTATCTGACCTGTTGCTTCTTCTTCTTAGGCCTTCTCTTTCTTTTAGGTTTATGAGCATCAGAATTGGAACTCAAATTACTACTCTGACTACTATATGAAGTTGCTTTGGCGTTATATGAAGACTCACTTCTTCTGTTTGAAGTGTTTCTTGAACTTGAAGGCATCTCATTTCTCTGTACATATGAACTCTTCTTGGAGTTTGATTCAAACCTTGCTTGTGGTGGTGGCATTAAAGCCCTAGCTGAGATTTGCTTCTACAAAAAATGTTTAAATCAATAAAAACACATGTCTTTGGTCCAATAAAGTATTATCACTATTGATCATTCATACCTGGTTCCTTTCATCACTAGAGATACCAGATGTTGCTTTACCTGAAGCACTTGAAGCAGCCTCCCTAAGAAATTGTAGATTATAGTCAGAATTAATAGGGTTGGGCATTCGGATTTGCAAACTGATTTAATTTGGTTCGAATTTTTTCGGTTTCGGTTCACTTTTGCAAGAAAATTAACTGAAATAGAAACTGAAACCAAAAAACCCAATAAAACGCAAAAATCAGAGGAAAAACACGAAAACCCAAAAAACACAAAACCCTGAAAAACCGAACCAAAAAAATAAAAACACCAAAAAAGAAAACACAAACCCTTATATAATTCATTTTATTTTGGTAAACCAAAAAAACTAAACCAAAACCCAAAAAAAAACACCAAAATTAGAAAAAAATCTGAAAACCCGAAAAAAAATCCAAAAAACCAAACCGAAAAATAAAAATACCAAAAAACCCCACAAACCCTTATATAATTCAGTTTATTTCGGATAAAACGAAAAACCGAAACCGAAACCAAAATATATTTAACCCATAAACCAATCAGTTTCAGTACCTAAACTGATTTCGTTTCGATTCAGATTTTGGATTGGTTTTTGGGTTTCGGTTTTGGGTTTTTGACCACCCCTAGATTCAGAAATATTCAAAATCATTAAAAGTATTAGTATTCCAACTTTACTAAACCTACTTTGTACTTTTATCAGTCAATTCATCATCTGCATCTGCTTCATCACTTGAACTCCCTTTATCAAAGAAATCATCATCACTAAGGTCTAGTAAACCATCATCTTCACTCCCTGTCTCTGTTAACCATAACATAAATCATCATTATTTACTAACAATACTTCAATAAACATCTCTATCTCTATATATATCATCATATGTAGTTTACCTTCTAACTCTTTACCACTAGCCGCAGCAACAATAATATTGGCTTTGATCTGTTTACGCAATTTACCTCTCTTCTCGATATCTTCTGATTCTTCTCCTCCAGTAAACAGAGATACATACTTCTCATTTTTAGGGAAGAACTGCAATGTAATAACAACATTAACATAACTCAATTCTAAATCATAATAACTAGAGAAACTTCAAAAAACAATCAAAGAAGTTTAATTTACCCTAACGTATTCAAGGTCTTCTTTGAGTTTATTGAGTTGCTCAGCTATATCTATATCTCCTGATGATGAAGTACGTTGTAGCTTCTCAAGACGTCTAATACTTCTTTCGATCTTTCTCCGTTCTAATTTAGACAAAACAGAACTTAATCGAGCTTTAAATCGTTTACACATCTAAATGAGAACAAAGACAATAACTCATACCAAAGAACTTGATTTTTCTGTTCCTAAGGAAGATTTTACGTTCAACAGCAAGACGAGTATGATCATCTTGTTGCTTCTTAAGATCTTCTAGCTTCTGTAGTAATGATTCTCTTACTTCACAAGGCAAATCCTATAATGCATCAATACATCAATCAACAACATTGAAAATTTCTATTAGAAACGCTTAAGCGTTCTGAGGATGAACTATAAAACCCTAATTTCAGATAGAGGAAAGGAGATTACTTTACGAAGAAAGCGTTCAACGGAACGCATCTGATTCTTAAGAGAGACATTTTTAGGTTTCTTCTCTACACGTAATACTTTTGATCTCCGACTACTTCCTCCCGTCTGATTTGGTTCTGAAGCTCTTCTCTTGGTATAACCTCCGTGAGCCATGGTTTAAGGATTTTACCAAAGGTCGTTTAGGACTTGGAAAGGAGACAGAGTTTAGAGCACCACAGACAAAAAAATTAGGGTTTATCATTTTGTGTGGACTAATTGGATTTCGAAATCCAATAACGGCCCATGATGTACGAAGGCCTAAAAATAGTTAGAGGGATTAACTTGATTTTTTTGGAAACGACGGGAAAAAACCATTTACTTTTTTTTTCCGACAAGACGACAACCATTATTTTTTTTTAAAATACAATTTTAATCATGAATTTTAGTAAAATGTGGAAAAATCTCAATTTTTGTTTAATTTTTTTTAAAAATATGAATTTTCCGTTCACTATGAAAAAAAAACATAACTTTAAATTGCTTATCAGATGTTAACTAACGTTAACAGAAAATTTATAGTTAAACAATAAACTTATTAAAACATGAATTTTTTAAAAAACCATTTAAAACATGATTTTCAAAACCTATTTTTTTAACCAAAATAATAGAATTACAAAAATGAATGGATGCTTATTTTTGTTAAACTATAATTTAACGTCATATCTATTTTGTCAACAAAAATTTCATGTTTTTTTTATGTTTAACAAAGTTAAAATTTTTTAACGTTTTTAAATTTGTGTTTTAAGAAAGTTTACTTTTTTCTGCCATTTATCTGATTTTCAGGTGAAAAAAGTCATTTAATTTATAAACTTTATAAAAATAGAAAAAATACATTAACTTTCTAAATGTCATATTAAACTTCAGTTTTAGTTTGATTATTAAATAAAATATAAATTTTCCGTTAATTTTATCAAATTAGACATACTGTTAATTTTAACTAACGGAAAAATTAACAGTGTTAACTAAAATTAATGGTATGTCTAATTTGGTTTGGTCAATGCAAAGTTTATGTTTTGTTTGATAGTTAAACGAAAATATATTTATTTTTAATTATATTAATTATACTACTATATATAAATGTAAAAACTTTTAAGTTAAAACTATTAATTTTATAATAAATTAATATATATATATATATATATTGTGCATATATATATATATACTAGTTTAAAAAATATTTTTAAATATTTGTTGAAAATTTGATTAAAATTTTATACAAATTAAATTTGGTAGAATATTTTTTAACTTTAAAAACTAAAACTAAAATAATCTAACCTAAAACTAAACTAATATTTTCATCATTTTATCTACAATTTAATTTTAATTAGTATAGTAATCATTTATGTTATATGTGTATGAAATAATTTTATAGATTAAAATATCGGATACATTATGAATTGGTTGTATTATAAATTTACAAAATTATATTAATAATTTATTTTAAAATGATGAAACAATAAATATTTACGCGATTAAACTACTAATTTAAATAATGAAATTTAATTTAAAATATAATTTAACATAATTTGTTAAACTTCATCATCATTATGACTGGGTATTAAAATAATTATCATTATGATGTTTATTTATAGAACTATTTGTTGTTATATATTAATATAATTTATGTAAAATATTTTAGGTTTAAAGTAAAATTTGATGTTTAAAAAAGTATAGGATATGTATAAATAACTAAAATTTGAAATATATAAAAATAAATTTTTATCAATGAATTTTAAAAATTTTGTAGAACTCAAAATCTATTTTATAAAAATATTTTTAAAACTCATAATATAGATAATATAATTAATAATATATATATTTTAAGTTTAATTTAAAATCATATCTCAAATTGACATATTAAGCCTCTTCTTAGGTTTTGACTACCAAATAAAACATAAATTTTTGCGTTGACCAAACCAAATCATAGTTTTAACTAATACCATTAACTTTTTCATTAGTTAAAACTAACGATATGTGTAATTTGAAAAATTTAACATAAAATATATGTTTTATTTAAAAATAAAGTTTAATATCACATATTGAAATTCATGTATTTCTTCTATATTTATAAAGTTTATGGTTTAAATAACCGTTTTCTAGAATTTTTTGTTTGTCACAACTTGGTGAATAATTCAATATACTCCCAGTTTGTGAATATCAAATATATAATTTGTTTGACGCTACCACTTTTCATAAACTGGTTTAATCTGATGTAATAAAATAATAAATTATTGTTGATATTTTTTTTGTAGCTGCCACTTTCAATAAACTAATAGAAGTTACAGTATGACTTTTCAATTTGTTGATCAGTTATGAAAGACATAATCATATATGTTAAAAAATTAATGATTGATCCATTATGGAATACATTTTGTAATGTGACTTTTAATTTTTTGATCCATTCAGGAAAGATTGTAATTTTCTTTCTCTGCCACAATTCATCTTCTTTTTTTCTTGTTTTATTTTCTCTGCATCCTCTTGAAAATAATCTCAGTTTTTTTCTGAAATTTTTGTTCAAAATGGTTTACTGGCTTCTAAATCTAATGCCATGGAATCAAATATTAAATTTCGTAGCTAGTTGCTTTTTTGGTGACACTAACTACATTCACACGATGGAAACAAATCTTGATGCTCTTCAGAAAACTATCAAAGAACTTAAAGAGCGACGAGATGATATCCTAAGAAGAGTTATCATAGAAGAAAATAAAGGTTTACAACGGTTTGCTCAAGTCGAAGGATGGTTTTCAAGAGTAGAAATTGTTGACTCCGAAGTCAATAATCTGCTTACGAGAGAATCATCTGAAACTGATAGATTGTGTCTGTTTGGATATTGTTCTCGTAATTGCAAAACAAGCTATGAATATGGAAAGGAGGTATTAACGAGATTGAAAGAAGTAAAAATTTTAATATCTTCAGGAGATTTTGATGTTGTGGCGGACATAAAGCCTGTACCTACTGTGGTGAAGAGGCATATCCAAACCACTATTGGTTTGGATACAAAGGTTAAAATGGCATGGAACAGCCTTATGAACGGTGGGAAAAAAATCTTAGGACTTTATGGTATGGGAGGGTCTGGCAAAACCGCCCTCTTAACTCTTATAAACAACAAATTTCTTGAAATAAAGCATGAATTTGATGTTGTGATATGGGTTGTTGTCTCCAATGAGTTTAAGAATGAGAGCATTCAAGATCAGATTCTGGGAAGAATACGTGTTGACAATGAATAGAAACAAGCAACAGAAAATGAGAAAGCCTCTCTCATAAACAATTACCTCAAGGAAAAAAAATTTGTGTTGTTGTTGGATGATCTCTGGAGCGAAGTAGATCTAAACAATATAGGAATTCCAGCTCCAGAAAATGGATCGAAGATAATTTTCACCGCTCGCTCAGAAGATATTTGCAAGTCCATGGAAACTGATGAGCAGATTAAAGTTGATTGTTTGACACCAGATGAAGCATGGGAATTGTTTCGAATTAATGTTGGAGAAATCCTATTCAATTGCCATCCAGATATTCTCACACTTGCGAGAAAACTTGTTGAAAAGTGTTGTGGCTTACCACTTGCACTCATTGTTATTGGGAAGGCAATGGCATGTAAAAAGGATGTACGTGAATGGCAACATGACATTGATGTTCTGAATTTGGCTGCCCATGAGTTTCCAGATATGGAATATAGAATTCTTCGCATTCTACGGTTAAGTTATGATAACATAAAGGAGAATGAAGTCAAACTGTGTTTTCTATATTGTTCTTTGTATCCTCAAGATTTCAATATAGATAAAGAAGAGTTAATAGAATATTGGATATGCGAAGGATTTATCAATGGCAACAAATATGAAGATAGAGGTACCAACAAAGGTTATGCTATAATTGACTTGTTAGTTCGTGCACATCTGTTGATTGAATGTGAACGCACAACCAAAGTCAAAATGCATGAAGTGATACGTGCTATGGCTCTTTGGGTGGAGTCTGGCTCAGAAAACCAACAAGGAACAATTTGTGTGAAATCTGGTGAACATGTAGAACAAATACCAGATGACATCAATTGGAAGATTTTGAGACGGATGTCTATAATAGGAACTCGGATTGAGAAGATATCTTGCAGTACTAGCTGCCCCAACCTTTCAACCATGTTATTCCGATGTAACAAGTTGATAGATATTTTAGCTGGATTATTTCGGTTTATGCCACAACTTGTGGTCTTGGATCTTTCTTACAACTGGAGTCTTACTTTATTGCCCGAAGAAATTTCTCATTTATTTTCCTTAAAATATCTCAATTTATCATACACAAGTATGAAATCGTTACCACTTGGTCTGGTGAAGTTGAAGACACTAATCCACTTGAATCTGGAGAACACTTCACTTAAGAATCTGGTTGGGATAGCAACAACCTTTCCAAATTTGCAAGTGCTGAAATTATTTTTTTCCTCTGTTTTTGTTGATGACACATTAATGGAGGAACTAAAATGCATGAAGTACTTAAGGATTTTAACGGTAACCATTAAGGATGCCATGATTTTGGAAAAGATACAAGGAGTTGACCTACTGGCGAGAAGTATTAAAGGTTTATGTCTAAGAAATATGTCAACATCTCTTGTAACATTAAACACGGTAGCACTGGCAGGTCTACAAACCCTTGAGATTTACTCGTGCAACATATGTGAGATAAAAATAGAATGGAAAACTAAAGTTAGAAGTAAGTTTTCACAAAAGGAGATTCTTCCATCTACAAGTTTTTCAGGCTTCAACCATCTCTCTGATGTTCATATAGACGGTTTGCAAGGGCAAAAGAACTTGTCATGGCTGTTATATGCTCAAAATCTAAGGGAGCTATTTGTGCAATATTCACCAGAAATAGAAGAAATAATAAATAAGGAGAAAGGAATGAGTATAATTACCCAAATTCATTCAAATATTTTTGTTCCTTTTGAGAACTTGGAATTCATCGGGGTACGCTGTTTGGATGAACTTACGGAAATCTGCTGGAATTATCCAAATCTTCCTAACTGTAAAAGATTCTATGTTGATGATTGTCCAAAGCTACCAGAAGATATCGCTAATTTTGGCAGAGATGGAGATGAATAACTGGAGAAAGATGTTCTGAAGCTAATAGATGGTCTCTTATGTACATAAGTGGTCATCTCTCTCTCTCACTCTCACTCTCACTCTCACTCTTTGTGTGATTATTTGCTTTTTGTTCTCAACATAATGTGACTTTAAATAAATGTTTGTGTTTTTGTCATGTTCTATTGTCTCTTTAGTAGTAACGTGTTTTATAAGGAGAACATAGAGTGAAAAAATAAGCTTTCGATGTAAAAGAATCTGTTTCTCTGTTCAAAGTTTTATTTGATGTTTGAATTTGTGAGTCACTAGCCTTGATCAATGTCACTTTGTGTAGAAGAAACTATAACATATGTGGAGCATGATAATGTACGTATAATCATATTTGGTGACATAGTGTGCTGGGTTGGTGATAAGAAAAACAAAAGTTTTTTATTTCACACACCAAAGATTACAAATCAATCACCCCCGAATCTCCCAAATGATGATTAATTCCTAACCAAAACTCAAGAACACTTTCTTGAGAATCACCTAATTGCAGAGTGAACAAATTCTCTAACAACCCGAAGATCAGACTCTACACAATCCATCAACCTCAAAGCAGCAAACCATCACTCTACCTATTCACGATGAGTCTGCTTCTTTTAATCCACATTATCAGCTCCATTCAGCTCACCGCTCATAGAATTTCTATTGTCCAACTCATCCTCATTAATAGCCAGCTCAACACTCTTCTTCTTGCGAGAGTAGACACTCTTGATGGCTTATCAATACCCGTGGGGCTCAGACAAAGCTCAGATGTGTGAACTGCTGCAACAAATGTTGGGTCTAAAAATTTATAAGTAAATGTTATAACATAGGCTTATAATATTTGAAAAATGTGAATGAGAAATGAATTTTGAATTGGGCTTTGATTAGGTCGAAGTAACCAAAATAACCCATTAAAGAGTAAGTGAGTAAATTGTATATTTTTTATGCATTAGAGAATATTTCATTTTTTTTTCAACATAGTTATAAACTAATTAATGTCTTCTCCAATTTGGTGGATTGTTGCTGATGTAGTAAACGCGTTGGTCTTGACATCTTGCACTTACTGCTAACTCGTCAGCATCTCTATTCTTCTCTCTAGGAATCCACTTCAGAGTAAATTTTGTGAAGGCTGTCTTGAGCTGTATAACGGCATCGAGCATGGCTTTAAAAGCCGACCAATCTTGTGGAGCCTCAATCATTCCCAAGATGTCCTTGCAATCTGTGTAAAAACATATCTCAGATTCGTCCATTTCAATCATACTTTGCATAACCCATATTAGACTTTCCACTTCTGCATGCAATGCCGATAAACTCTTAAATATATTTTTTGCCCCCATATATACCTTGTTAAAACCATGTTTCATGAGAACCCATCCCAAACCCGAGAAACACTCTGTAGTTGTCCATGATCCATCTATATAGCATTCTGCATTATATTGAACAGCCGAAACACCCAACCCTACTTGTAACATTTTTTCTTCTTCTAATTGTTCTTTCTTTACTTTAGCCCAATTTTTTGCTTCCGATACAGCTTGACTGACTATTTTCCTAGGATTAAAGACCGCATTATTAAAACATTTATCATTCCTAGCTTTCCAAATATACCAAAACAACCATGGATATGAATTTATTTCTTCAGTTCTATTTTTGATACCTAAAAGATAATCCAAATTTGTATATGCACCTCCATTCAGAAAAATCCCTAGAATTGTCCTTAGTGGTGATAAAAGCCAGACCTGAAAAGCTGGCGGACACTCAAACAAAACGTGATGTATTGTTTCATTCTCTGAACCACATGTTTGACAAGTTGTATCACATCTAATACCTCTTTGTCTTAGGTTTGCCATAACCGAAATACTCCCTGTGAGCACTCATTTCATTTAATACATCTAATATTTCATTTATTCTCCCATATTAAATGGGTCCATATTATTTACTTGTTTTTTATGCCGTAGAGAATATTTTTTTATTCTCTTGTCATTATTGAGATGCGTCTGAGTTCACCTATATAAGGAGCTCCTTTCATTAGATAAAAATCACTTCTATCACAACACACTCTCTCTAGACTTATCAATCTCTCTCTAGTGCTCTCTAGACTTATTAGTCTCTCTCTAGGGCTCTCATTTCTTTCGGAAGCGTAAGTTTCCAGAGTATTCCGTAGAAATACGTTCGTAGATTCTAATACGAGTGAAGCTTATTAGTCTTATCCGGTTGTATCCTGGGACTCGAAAAGCTGTTTGAATCCGTCTCACTTACGGAAAGCTTTATAGAGTTAGAGATAGAGATCATATCTCGTCTCCGATTCTACTCGGTTTTTCTCGTAAATCGTTTTATTTAAACTATATTTCTATCTTCTTCTTACGATTTTTATTCGTATAATTTTCATCCAGTTTTTTCGGTCCTACAAGTTTAAGTCAATAAAACGCTTCTAGCATACAACTATAATTGGTTGAGATTTACTGAGATATATAATGATTTTACTCGGTTTTAGTTTTTTTTTTTAAATTTTAATTCGATTTATTCTTTGAAACGTAATGTTTCAAAACATTTGGGTAAAATGCTTTGATAAGCAGATTTAAAAAAACAATATGTATAAATATATAAAAAATGGGTTCAGGTTTTTTAGACGTTTGGTATGGTGTTTAGTAAAAAAGGATTCATGTTCTAAAACATTTATGAAAACCGTTTTAAATTATTACAATAATTAAAAGTGTTTATAATAAAAAATTGGTTATACAAAATATTACACTAATTAATAGTGTTAATATTTTTATAATTTCATCAGTTGATACGTTAATAGATTTGTATAATAATTAAAACGACTTGGGTCGATTGTTAAAGATTTTTAAAATCGAGCTCTTTATTGAAAACAAGGTTTTTCTTATGAAACAGGTTTCAAATGTTTGAGTAATGCTTTCATAAGTAAAACTACAAAACAGTACAAACACATGGAAAGAAGAAAAAATGGTTTCATCCAACGCTTGTAAGCGTTTTTGAGAATTTTTTTGTGTCAAGTACAAATGTGTTTGGGTGCAAATAAATTTGCAATATTTCTGAAACGTTTAATTTAAAAAACAACAAAAAAAGAATTGTGTATAAATCTGTAATGGTGGAAATCAACCATGTTTGGTTTTTTGATTTAATTACTTCATGGTGATTTAAATCTAAATTTTTTTTGAAATTAATAATAAAACAAAAACTGAAATTTCTAGTTAAGTTCTTAATTTTTTTGTTAACTGAAAGTTAAGACAAAAGAAATTACCTTTCTTTATTATTGACTAGTCGATTCCGATTTTTTTTGTTTAACTTGAGTAATTAATCAAATAATTCTAATGAATTTATTGAGATTGAAATACTCATATTTGGTTAGTTTACTTGGGTTGGTTTAGACAAGTTGAAAATCAAATATTGTAAAAATACACACAAAAATGTTTTTTTAGGCCATCGGATGGACCGTTATTGTGTTATTTTTTAAATGGTTTGTGATTTATTCGTATGAATTAAATCCATTAAGTGCATAATAGATAATGCGATTCTATATGAGGTATGTACTGGAACTATGATGTTTATCATATCTTCCAAATATAAATATTTGATTGAATATTGTGATATTATACTCGGAATTGAGCGATCTTAATGTCTATGCGAAGATATCAAAATTATATTTCTAATGATGTATAAAATGTATAATTTGTGTAAGTACAACGAGATATATTAGATCTCTATTGAGTTAAGGATAGAGATCATATCTCGCCTACGGGTTCTACTCGGTTTTTCTCATAAATCGTTTTATTTAAATTGTATTTCTATCTTCTTCTTACGATTTTTATTTGCATAATTTTCATCCGGTTTTTTGGGTCCTACAACAAAAACCATAACTAGTTTTGATCTCCATCTGAGCCATATTTGGAGCTTAACAACATTACAAAGAAGTTGTATAAAAAGCTCTCCTTGCAACTTGTAACTTCTGTAAATTTTGCTTTACCACATTGCACAAACATAATTCTTTCACCAAAAATGATGGTAATAACTTAGATTTCCATTTGTGCTTTAGTTGGAAAAACATATCACCAAGATAAAATTTTGTTGTCTAGACAGCTAAAAAATCTGAGGAATAGAGTTAAACAAGCATAAGCACAAGTACAAGTGATATATATACTTAATTTAGCATGATCATTCATTAATCAATATGGCATGAACCTAGCCAGAAGTGTGTGTGTCAACCACTTTGTCTCTTTGTGAAGATGTCGATATGATTATAATCTCTGGCAAATGCCAATCAGGTATATTCGTATCCGATCTGAAAAATACTGACACAGGTTTCTCTAGTTCCATGGAAGTAAATATAAGAGGCTTCAGTGTGATCTCAAATAGAATAGAAATGATGATTGACTCCATTCCCAAGATTACTAGGTAGAACAATTATAAAAGATGTAGTGTGTGACAAGATAGTGCATGCATGGTGGAGGACTAGAGGTAAGGGAAAATTAATCAAGAAGTCTATGGTCAACTTTTTTTCTATACATGTTAACAGTGGCGGAACCATGTTTTTAATCACTTTGGATTAAAACGTCATAATATATTTGATATTGGTATTATATTGAAGTTATGACCACTAGATTGACAAAGTTATCTCATCGAATATTTGTGAGGTACATCATTTTTAACTTGTTATATTTTTTCTCTTAAATGGATTTTAAACCTATTATTTAATAACAAATCACCGAACATATTTTATCTCTCCGACCTACTATTTTTATAAACCACACAGATCGCCAACTGGAGATTACTGGAAAATTGTAGAAAAATTTAGAGACGTCTTTAAATACAATTACAGAAAGAATACTAAAGTAGAATTCGATTTCACGAATTATTGATCTATACAATTGAGAAATATAATGACGCAAGTGGATTCAGGAGACTTTGCGAGACATAAATAAAATCTACAACAAACTGAAGAATCCTGAGATGCGACGATCAATAATATTAAGTTACGACGGCGATTGAAGAACACATATAAAGATCTGGCGATCGATAAAATCTGATAGATAGGCCAGAGTCTTAGTTTTTGTTTTAACATTTTGATTATTAGATGATTTTATGCATATGTTAACTACAAAAATAATTAAAACAAAAGATTTTATGAATATCAAATTCTTCTATTTCTGATCTACTACTACATTCTATTAATGAAGAACATTATGATTTTATACACAAATCTAAATAGTTATTTTAATAAGTTAAAACATATAAAAATATAAAACAATCATAACAAATTACGATGAAGAGAAGAGAGAATGGAGAAAAATTGTCGTGGTTGATGGAGAAGAGTTGCTTAAAGGAACTCTTCAAATTACAGGGGTCGCAGGGAACTTTGCGTCGTTACTGTTTATGGGAGGATTGTAGTGGAGCCGGTAAAGATTTAGACCTTGGAAATTCTTCAAGGACTTAACCCGATTTTTGTTCATGTTTTACCAAGAATGAATAAACCGGATTTTGCTGACGTAGTTTTTTGATATTCTTTTATTTATCTATATGGAACTTTTTTAATAATTTTTTACTTTTTGTTGGTGGAAAAGTATATCATAAAAACATATAAATTTAAATTTTTAGTATTGATTAATAATAATATTAATTCGTAAACTAAATTCCGCCCAAAGGACGGTTTATTCCGAGTATCAATAAATTTTGTTAGTGTAATGATATGATAGATATTTTAGAGTATGGTGTATTTAACTTATACTATATATATATATATATATTTTGTTTGTGAATTTTAACCAAAAAACATAATTCGGCATTTGAGCTTGCTTTCGATCTAATTAAATTCCAGGACTATTATAAAAAAGGTCAAATAGTCTATTTCAAAATAAAAATTAAAAATACCGTGCATATGCTCATAAATGTTAAGTAAATACTTTTAATAAACTAATAGAAATTGCAGTCCGACTTTTCAGTTTCTTGATCCAGTTAGGAAAAACACCATTATTGTTGAAACACCCCAATCCGGTTCTCTAGACTCGAAACCATTAAATTTAAATTTTTTTATTAACTAACCGATAATCTCATATTTATCGGTTCTAGATTCTGGATTATCCTACTAACAAAATTACTAAGTTTTTAAACTTCATTAAATAAGTAATAACTCCACATAACTCAAATATCAAATCTCAAATTATACCTAGTCACACTAGGTTCTCAAAGATAAACTCAATAAAACGTAAACATCACAACCGGTATACCATCGCCTCCCAGCTGCTGTACCACGAGCTCAACATCAAAGTTTTTCCTTTCCTTTACCTGCGCACACGAAATGGCGCTATCAGTATATAAAACATACTGAGTGGGCAATCCTTCCGTCTCTTGGGTTCTTTGTAGACAAAAGCGATTGGTTCCCAAATCATTTAACTCAATGTTCTCAATAACCCAAATTCTCAATTTTTGTTTTAATTACTCAATTCTCAATTTTCTCAATTATATTTACTCAAATGTGTAACAACCGGTAATCACTCAGAAAACCCAATTATCACACTGATCACCTGTGATGAACGGATGCTGATTCATACCACCCGACATCACATGATCACGAGAAACCGGCGCCCACTCAGTGCACTTGGTTCTCCATCTAGCCGTCAGTTCACTCAGAACATCCGAGACTAGACCTCAAAACTCAGAACGCTAGCCCGTCAGTTCACTCAGAACATCGGGGACTAGACTTCAACTCAGAATGTTTTACTCAAAATATTACTCAGATTTTTCTTTTAACACAATACTCAAATTTTTAGGTTAAAAATACATTATTAAACCGACCCTTGGTTTAATAATTATTTACTCAAACACATATCACAAAACCACACAAACTCAAACTCAAACTCAAACACACAACACACAATTACAACATAAAAATCAAATGATTTTAAAAACCAGTCGAATTCATCGAACCACGGTCATGCACACACCTTAGTCTCTGAAGGTGTGAAAAGACCAAACTGCCCCTGACTTGCTAAATTACCAAAATGCCCCTAAAAATATTTAGGTCACATTTAACAATCAGACATCTAACTCAACTCAAATGAAC
>KE157892.1:0-20165 GCA_000411055.1 Leavenworthia alabamica
CCGCTGACAACAGCCCCAGCTTTGCAGACAGCAAGAGACACAGCAAGAATCGCATTGGCTCCAAGCTAATACACAAAGAGAAGAAGAAAGATGGTCAGACACGTTTTTCTTTCTTGAGAGAATAACAAATGAATTTCCCCTGAAGCACCTTTTGCTTGCACCAACCCCACTCATTTTGGGTTCCATCAAGTTCATGAACCATGAAGTTGTCAATAGCAGTCTGCTGAGTTGGGTCCTGCAAAGGAAAAAAACATGAATAAGCCATCTGCACGTTCTACTAACGTCAGAAAGCAAATAGCTTTAAACAAAAAGTTGATGTAGTGAAAGTAACTTAGAGAGACTCACCTTGCCAATAAGTGCTGGGCCGATGATTGAGTTCACATTGCCAACAGCCTAATGATATCAACAAGGACAAAAAATCAGACAAATTCAGATAAAATTTCTTCAACACAAAACACAAAGAACACATCACCTTGGACACACCCTTTCCAAGGTAGTCTGATCCTCCATCCCTGAGCTCAAGGGCCTCATAGATTCCTATTGACAGCAAAATTCCACAAATACAGATTCAATCATACAATATTTTTATATAAACCATAAGGGCAGAAGATAAAAGCCTGAAAGAAATCAAAAGTGACATACCAGTGGAAGCTCCACTTGGAACTGCAGCTGTAACCTTGACACCAGTGGAAGTGTGGACATCGACCTAAACCATTAATCAGATGAATCCAGCAACCATTAGCAAAATTAATCAAACGCCATCACTGGTGACTGGTGAGTCATCATCCTCTTATCAAATTACTCAAACGCACGATCCAAAAACAAAGCAACAAACATAAATCATAGATCAAAGCACCGATCATTCCTCAGAAAACGTAAATTTATCCATAAATCATCCTCAGGTTATATAAATTCAAATAAACAAAGATATTAACAGATAACATCTGATACTCATCAAACATATAGATCCATTACGAATAAACAATGTACAGAGCTGGAAAAAAAAGTGATCGGAAATGAACCTCAACGGTGGGATTTCCACGGCTGTCGAAGATCTGCCTAGCCTTAACACCAGTGATAGTAGCCATATCAAGTAGATCTAGAGAGGAATATAAAGGCGATGAGTTCGAGGGTTTTAGTGAATCCGCTCAAGAGTGTAGTAGCTAAATGAATTAACTGGTCTGGTTCGCTGATATATTCAACAAGTCACGTGTTAAGGCAAAGCCGTTGGATTGTTTTAATAACAACCGTTAGATTAGACGGTAGGTTCGTCTGTGACTGTGTGTTGGTTGGAAACCCTTCAACGGTTAGTTTTAAGAGGAGGCCCATCATATACTCTTCAAAGCCTATTATAGGCCCATATATTTTGAGGTTAATTAACAATTGCTAATTTGCTATTGAACCAACTCCAACCCGGTGCTTTTGTTAGTATGGTCCACTAGTACTTGTTTTCTTGGTTGAAAACTGAAAAGTCAAGTCCTTGGGATTTGACCTTTCACATACCATTAGTGTTTCACAAGTACGGAATTAGTGTTTCACAACGGGCATGGAATAATACAGCAGATCATCATGGAATATGCTGTGTTTAGCAAAAGTTGAAAGTTCAAGCTTGCTTGATACTTACGTATTCTTAAGTTATAGACATAGTCTTACTCTTATACATTACCTGTACCACCCCTCTAGACCACGTGTACGATCAGGAACCGTCCAGTTTGTTCATTGACATTTTCGATATGTTTCTAGATGTTCATTAAAATTACTTAATATATTTCCAGTCCTTTTCTAGTTTTCTTAAGTATTTTTGACCTAATAATCCCAGTCCTTATAGTTTAACTATTTTGCTACTTTTACCCTTGCTGTTTGGAGATTTAACATAAGTTTATGGTAACTTTGTTAATAGTACATTGACTATAAAATTGTTTGAATTTTATAATACTATTCACCTATTCTTCAAATTACCAGATATAGAATCATTCAAAATCAGTGATATCAAGAGAAAAGAAAAAATCAAATTATTTGGGTTATAAAAGATTGGAAGATGCAAGTTTGCATTCACATTTTGTTATATCGTTTGAGGGGGTAAACAAGCAAAAACTAAAGTTGATGGCTCATTTTTCAACATTTACTTTTTATTGTGTGCTATTTAAACGAAAACTACGTCGTATTTGGAGGCATATTCGACGATCAAAATCAAATGCATTAAATACTCAGTCACGCATACTACTCTCCGTCTCGTCTCCACTCCAAAATTCTTCAGACTTTTTCTTCCGTCACCATCGTACGTCGCCTGAGATCTCTCTTTTACGATCACCAGCAATGCATTCGGGTCATGTCCTTCTCGAAGAACCGATCAGGATGACTTCAATCCTGGAACCTTCTAAATCAGTAAGCTCTCTCTATATTCTCCTTCTCTGGCTCTGTGTGCTTCTGTATAAGTTTGGTTTCTTAGTTCTTATTTGAGTTTAGGTTTCATATTTCACTCTTGAAGAAGTAACTTATATGAGATTTATTTCGTTTTTGAGGTTTTTGATCCGTCTGATGTTATTTTACAGAGTTTTTTCCCAGCTTTGACTAAGATTGTGGGAACTTTAGGTCCAAAATCTCGATCCGTCGAGGTGTTAGCTAGTTGTCTCAAAGCTGGAATGTCTGGTATTATCATTTCCTTCTCAGTCTTACTCTTTGTGACGTGATTTGTTGAGGTTTCTCTCATTGATTATGATTTGGTGTGATTCTTTGTTTCAGTGGCTCGATTCGATTTCTCTTGGTGTGATGTAGATTATCACCAGGAGACATTGGAGAATCTTAAGATAGCTGTGAAGAGCACTAAGAAGCTTTGTGCTGTATGTTATCTATTCTCTAGTTTTGATATATGCTACATCTTTGGATTTGGTAACGTGCTTATTTAGTAATGTTTAATTTTATGAATTACCAGGTTATGTTAGATACTGTAGGGCCTGAGTTACAAGTTGTTAACAAATCTGAGAAAGCTATTTCCCTTCAAGCTGATGGTCTTGTTACTTTGACTCCGAGTCAAGATCAAGAAGCCTCTTCCGAAGTCTTTCCCATTAATTTTGATGGGCTAGCTAAGGTTTTTATAAGATCTTATTGTATAGTTTTTTTTTGGAGGAGATGATTGATAAATTGGCTTTTGTGTTTAGGGGTTTGATGGATGTTTTATTGTTTGATATTTTCAGGCTGTTAAGAAAGGAGACACTATTTTTATTGGACAATACCTCTTCACTGGTAGTGAAACAACATCAGTCTGGCTTGAGGTAGAAAAATATCTTGATTCTTCAATATGGAGTGTTCTCTGAAATCCAATTTTAGATGTTTGTATTGTGAGAAGACCAACCATTTAAACAAACCTTCAGGTTGATGAAGTTAAAGGAGATGATGTTATTTGTGTGTCAAGGAATGCTGCTACTCTGGCTGGTCCGTTGTTTACATTGCATGTCTCTCAAGTTCACATTGATATGCCAACCCTCAGTGAGAAGGATAAGGAAGTTAGTGTTCCTTATAATTTAACTTATGTCATTGAGCTTTTTGCTCAGACACTCTTGATATTCTAGCTTATCTGTTGGAGTGCTTTAACTATTTGGTTCTCCTCTAGGTTATAAGCACATGGGGAGTTCAGAATAAGATTGATTTTCTCTCATTATCTTATTGTCGACATGCGGAAGATGTTCGCCAGGTCCATATTCGTTTCCATAATGTTTTTTATACCACCTTAGTTTCAAATGTGACTCTTTTGTTTACCCACTACTAATTCTGAGCTTCTGATACGATTGAATGATCACGGTTGTTTTGCCATAGGCCCGTGAGTTGCTTAACAAGTTTAGTGACCTCTCTCAAACACAAATATTTGCAAAGATTGAGAATGAAGAGGTCAGTGAAATGCATTTATTTTCCCTCTGCATTTTTTCTTTCACTGGAAATGGGAATGGTCATGATTATACACATCTGTGTTTTTGATTTTAGGGACTCACACACTTTGACGAAATTCTAGAAGAAGCAGATGGCATTATTCTTTCTCGTGGGAATTTGGGTATCGATCTACCTCCGGAAAAGGTACAATGATGGTCACTCAAATCAATTCGTTTGGGATTCTAATCAAATTTGTTAGCGACATATTAGACTATAAGTTATATGCCATTTTATGGAGCGAAGTACTAAGTTGACTGTAAAAACTTGCAGGTGTTTTTGTTCCAAAAGGCTGCTCTTTATAAGTGTAACATGGCTGGAAAGCCAGCTGTTCTCACTCGTGTTGTAGACAGTATGACAGACAATCTACGGCCAACTCGTGCAGAGGCAACCGATGTTGCTAATGCTGTTTTAGACGGTATGTTAGTCTCTGAAACATTTAGTTACACTCTGGATCATAGTTTTGGTCATAACTTGAAAGGGTTTCTTGCCTTTCACTTATTGCAGGAAGTGATGCAATCCTTCTTGGTGCTGAGACTCTTCGTGGATTGTACCCTGTTGAAACAATAGCAACTGTTGGTAGAATCTGTTGTGAGGTAGGCTTAACTTATTAAGTATTATTATTCCCCTCGCCTCATTAGTATCCCAACCATCTATAATCTTACCTGTGGTTAGTCATCTAATTATTTTTTACTCATTTCTGTATTTGTTTGTAGGCAGAGAAGGTTTTCAACCAAGACTTGTTCTTTAAGAAAACTGTCAAGTATGTTGGAGAACCAATGTCTCACTTGGAATCTATTGCTTCTTCTGCTGTAAGTATCTCTTTTATGCTCCCTACATAACTTTCAAGTTGATATTTATAACTCGAAGGCTTAACTTTTGCTTGATATCAGGTACGTGCAGCTATCAAGGTTAAGGCATCTGTAATTATATGCTTCACCTCATCTGGCAGAGCAGCAAGGTTCACACCATTCCTTTCTACTTAGATTCATGTGTATTTTTTATAGCTGTCTACTTAAATGTTTCTTCCATCTCTATGAAGGTTGATTGCTAAATACCGACCAACTATGCCCGTTCTCTCTGTTGTCATCCCTCGTCTTACGACAAATCAACAGAAGTGGAACTTTAGTGGAGCCTTTGAGGTACACTTGATTCTGATTGTGTGTAAGGACTCTATATTGATTATCTATCAAAGTAAACATTGTGTGTTGTGGTGTCTTAGGCAAGGCAGTCACTTATTGTGAGAGGTCTCTTCCCCATTCTCGCTGACCCTCGTCAT
The DNA here is from genome assembly GCA_000411055.1 of Leavenworthia alabamica. NCBI lineage: Eukaryota > Viridiplantae > Streptophyta > Magnoliopsida > Brassicales > Brassicaceae > Leavenworthia > Leavenworthia alabamica. The sequence continues at coordinate 5,201 of KE157892.1, forward strand.
CCGGTAAGTCTCTATTGCATTTAATCTCTATATCTCACACAGTCACACTATATTGTTTTAACTGAAACTTTGGTTGGGTTCGAAACTAATGTCATTTGAATCTATAAATAAAGGCTGAATCAACAAGCGCAACAAATGAGTCAGTTCTTAAAGTGGCTATAGAGCATGGGAAGAAAGCGGGAGTGATAAAGTCACATGACAGAGTTGTGGTTTGCCAAAAAGTGGGTGATGCTTCAGTGGTCAAAATAATCGAACTCGAAGATTAGAAGAAATAGTCTCTGTCGTTACTAAATCTTGCCTTGAAAAGCTCTCTTGGTTCCTCCTCCAAAGAAAATACGTGAGATTCTTCTTGTTTTTTTTTTCAGCCAGACGCCGGAGTTTATATTTATTTCTCCGGAGATTTTTTTTTTTTGTATTTATATTTGAAGATACATGTTTTGAAGTGATACGATAACCACATTCTGTTCTGTTAAAATTAAATTACAACTTTTGTGTTTATTTTTATCGTCAATTTTAAATTTGCATTTAAAAAAATTATATTTAATTAGTTTTATTTATAATTATTTATAATTTTAATTCTGAACTAACCTTTCTAAATTTTTATTATATTTTTATCTGCATATTTTTTTTCTAAATATAAGTTAATAATTAATTTTTGTATAAGTTTGTTTTAAAATATAATTTTTATGCTTATTCTAATAGTCAACATAATAAATTTTATGTTATGAAGTATGTAACTAATGATTCTCAATTTGGTATATAGTCAAATGAAAAAGATTTCTACATAAATAGAAAGTTATGGTTCTCAAAACAATTCTAACACAGCCACAAATTTAGGTATGTTATAAACAACTTGCCAACTTTTTGGAAGTTATAGATGACTTCGGAAGACGACTAAGGCCCCTATATAAAATTTTCCAATAAAGAAAAAAAAAAAATGTTTATAATATTTATATATTTTTGGAATGACGTGTAAAATTAATTATTGGATTGTGCTAGTTGTGTTATGTCTTGTAGTAATAAGGTAATATTAGAATGAGATGAGCCTCCTTCTTCCACAGCCTTGTGAGCTAATTCTCCAAGTTCTTTGGCTCTTCTTCTTCTTTCTTTAGCTTCATCACTCTCACCCATTAGTTCTTCTACTCTCTTCTTCACTCCTTCTTTATCCACCAACACTCCTATTGTCTCCTCTTCTCCCCACTTCATAGGCTGTTCAACTCCGGCTCTTACACCGGCTTTTAGTACTTGCACGGCAAGTTTCTCATTGCAGAATTGGTCTGCGAAGAGCGGCCATGTAAGTAAAGGTACACCAGCGGTTATACCCTCAAGAGTTGAGTTCCATCCGCAATGTGTTAAGAACCCTCCAATGGACTGATGTGAAAGGATAAGCATTTGAGGAGACCATCCTTTGATGATAAGTCCTCTTTCTTTGATTCTTTCTTCAAATCCGGTTTCTAAGAACCACAAAAGTAGTTCTTGGTTCTTCTCCCAACCTCTTATAACCCAAATGAAAGGTCTTCCGGATTCCTCGAGGCCTAGACCTAGCTCCTTGAGTTGAGCTAGAGGAAGGTTACAAATACTTCCAAGGCAAATGTAGAGTACAGAACCCGGTTCTTTAGACTCAAGCCATTTAAGACACTCGTCTTGATCTATGTCCGATTTCTTTCCCCTCTCAGCTTTATCTTCTCCTTCCTTGTTGCACAAGGAAACAGGTCCAATGGTCCATGCTTTACCTGACCTTGCCTCCTTATAGCCTTTGACATAAGCAGGCTCAAGCTCTTGAAATGTATTGACTACCACACCATATGAAGTCTTATCCGCGTCTACCATACCTTCCAAGACCTCTTTCCAATCTCCATAAACATATGTTTGCACAGGAACTTGAGGTCTTGTGAATTCAACTCGATCAGGAAAATAAGGAACAACAAAATGCTCTTTATCAGACTTTAAATTCTCCAAGATCTCAAGATTCTCTCCTAAAACACGTATACACAAAAGACAAAAGCAACACATGCCATGGAAGAGGATCTTTGGGATATTAAACTTCTTAGCGATTTTGCTTGTATAAGTCAAACAAAAATCAGAAATTATACAACTTGGTTTAGGGCTCATCTCTTCAAAGATCTTCTGGACCGGTTCTTCAAGCATGTTAACAGCTTTAAAGAAAGGTATTATCAACTCCATCGAGACAAGCAAATCAAAATTCTCATGTCCTTCTGGTAAGCCAGCTTCTTGAAATGGAAGCTTGACTTGCACTACGTTGATAGGCAAGCCAGACTCGATGGCACGGGCTAAAACATTCTTGAACCTCGCTGCATTATGAGGTGTAGTAACAATAGTTACTTTCACACCGCGTTGAGCCAAGAGCCTAGCAATATCAACCATGGGAATCATATGGCCTTGAGCCATGAAAGGAAAGAGAACAAAGTGAAGAGGATAAGACTTATGGGTAATTTCTGAAGCCATGACGAGTAGTAAGAAAGTTTCGTTATGGTTTAATATTATTATGATGTGAGCTTATATAGAACATGTAACGTGGAGAGCAAAAAATAATGTAATCTAAAGACGTAATAGCTGACGCATGCAGAGTTACGTCCACTTCAGTCCACTTGTTTATTACTACAAGACATTCTTGGCCAACACTTAGTTTTGTCCGTATGTGACCATCTTGTATCTTCTGTTGACCTTCCTCTTCAAGAAAAGTTTAGAGAAATATCTTCATAATGAAAAATAAGATAATATATAAACCATAATAACGAAAACTTAGTGGCCATAGATTTTGTGTGGAAACTTTAAAGACAGATCTATCTATCAGAAGCCTCAAAAGGACCAGAGTAGAGTCACTTTCGTGTATATGTTTCTTTGCTTAGTTAGGTAAAAGAAGATGACACGCAAGTGACCATATCCTCACAACATGAAATCAAAAACAAAACGTAACTGGTTTAACTTTAGAACAATTCTTGGTTCACTGGTGAATCCTTTTATTCAGTCTTCTAACTTTAATTAATAAAATTATGCAAGGTAATAATAATAATACATTTAATTAGAAATAATAAATTAAAAATAAATAAATTAAAAATAAATAAATTAAAAATAAATATAATTAGGTTAACATGTTTAAATGTATTATTACTTGGCATAATTTCATTTGTTTTATTATTATTTTTTATTTTCCATGTGCTTATGTTTGGGTGTTTTGTTACAATTTTGGTATTTGGCGAGGAGTATAAAAAATAATTTACCTACATAATCCAGTTTGATATTTTGTTTAGTAATTAACGTTTTTATTGGAATTTAGACTTGTGAAAATGATTAAGAAATTATATGAAGATTTACAAAAGTTTATCAATTTCTTTGTTATAGTATCGTAAGCTTGAAAGTTCTAACTAATGAAAATGAAATTATAATAGTAGAATCAATAATGTAAAGAATGATAAAAGCTAAATATATATACAAATAATGTAAAAACATGTTAAAAATATTATATATTTATACCTGTAAAAAATGCCAAATATCACAAATCTTGTAGTGTTTTAAAAGTGAATGATACGACAATAGTTCTATAAAATCATAAATTTATATAGTAGTTTCATTTGAATCCTAGTAAGTAGAAGATATCAATTTGAAAACAAATCTACAAGAAAAATCCATAAAAGGAAACCAAGTTTATTTTTATAATTTAAAAATTAAAATATATCTTAAAATGCACTACTTTATACAAATAAGATATCAAAGTCTTAAGATTCCAAAAAGCAATGAAATTAAATAATAATAAATGTTAATTTTATTAATTGCATCAAATAAAGACATATATTTGATGATTGTATTAATGTACTAATTTAAATCATATTTGATGACGTATGTCTTGTAAGAATGAAGTGATGTTAGAATGAGATGAGCCTCCTTCTTGCAAAGCCATGTGAGCTAATTCTCCAAGCTCTTTAACTCTTTTTCTCCTCTCTTTAGCATCATCATTCTCACCCATTAGTTCCTCCACTGTCTTCTTCACTCCTTCTTTATCCACTAACACTCCTATCTTCTCTTCTTCTCCCAATTCCATAACCTCTTCAACCCCAACACTTACACCAACTTTTAACACTTGCACTACAAGTTTCTGGTTGCAGAATTGGTCACCAAACAACGGCCAAGTGAGCAGTGGAACACCTGAGGTGATTCCTTCGAGAGTCGAGTTCCATCCACAATGTGTCAAGAATCCACCAATAGAAGGATGTGAAAGTATAAGGACTTGAGGTGCCCAACCTCTAATGACAAGTCCTCTATCTTTAGTTCTTTCTTTAAACCCACTCTCCAACATCCACTTAGATAGTTCATCATACTTTTCCCAACCTCTTGTGACCCAAATGAAAGGTCTTTGGGATTCCTCAAGGCCTAGCCCAAGCTCCTTGAGTTGAGCCAAAGGAAGATTACATATACTTCCAAGACAAACATAGAGAACCGAACCTTCTTCTTTAGAATCAAGCCATTTAAGACACTCATCTTGATCAATGACAGCTTTGTTTCCCCTCTCTCCTTTATCTACCCCNCTCTTTGTAGTCTTTGATATAAGCAGGCTCCAACTCTTGAAATGTGTTGATTATCACACCATATGATGTTTCTTCTCCCTTTAACCTTTCATCCAAGAACACTTTCCAATCTCCACTTGCATTTGCTCTCACAGGAACTTGAGGCTTTGTAAACTCAACTCTATCAGGGAAACTAGGAATCAAGAAATACTCTTTATCCGACTTTACACTCTGCAAGATCTCAAGGTTTTGACGTACAACATGCAAACACAAAAGACAAAAGCATCCCATCCCATGGAAAACAATCTTTGGTATGTTATACTTCTTGGCGATTTTGCTTGTATAAGGCAAACAAAAATCAGAAATTATACAGCTTGGTTTAGGTTTCATCTCGTCCATGAGCTTCATCACTGGCTCTTCCAACATGTTAACTGCTTTAAAGAAAGGTACCATAAACTCTATGGAATCAATCAAATCTGCATTTTCTTGTCCTTCTGGTAAACCAGCTTCTTGATATGGTAACTTGACATGCACTATGTTTATGAGTAAGCCAGAATCTATAGAACGGCTTAGGACATTCTTGAACCTTGCAGCGTTGTGAGGCGTCGTGACAATTGTTATGGTCACACCACGTTCAGCCAAGAGCCTGGCAATATCAATCATGGGGATCATGTGGCCCTGAGCCATGAAAGGGAAGACAACAAAATGAAGAGAAGGATCAAATTGATGGGTACTTTCATAAGCCATACTGGTTCAAACTCAATGAGGAATCAATACTCAAGTTTTGTGGGTTTTTTTGGATTGTGTGTGTGTAGTTGTGATCCTGAGGTTATTGTGTATATATATGATGGATAAGAGTGGTGACTGGTGTTTAAAGAAAGGTTTCACCAACGTGAGACGTTTCATTTGAACCAAATTGAGGATACAAAATTGAAATAACATACTTGAACCGCAAGACACAAAATCAAATTTGAACTCTCAAAAGACTAGTAAAAGAAGACACTTAGACGTTACCAAAATCGAATTATGTTTGAATTGTCAGAGTTACAACTAAAATTTTCTAGAAATGAAAAGATGATATATCCATAGCCGCCAAATAGGGCTTGACTCTTTCGAAGACAACTATATCTACCCAAGACGTTAACAAATATCTCTCTATATAATATGATTTTGGAACGAAAGAAATAAATACATATATATATATATAGGTATTATATAGGGCAATTCTATTAAATATCATTAAATTTAGTTATATTCTAAATATTATTAAAATTGATTTAAAACAAAATTACCATTTAATAATTTAATTAAATTAGAAATTAAACTTTATTTTAAGAAAATTATATAAATCCTAAACAATGCATAGTAAACTCAAACACTATATAATAAACTATATAATAAACTATATAATAAACTGTAAACTTAAATACTAAATTCTAATTTCTAAATAATAAATACTAAAGTCAAACATTAAATAAACTCTAACTATAAATACTAAACACTAACCCTTAAATAATAAATACTAAACACAAACATTAAATATTAAATTCTAATATTAAATAAAAGTATATATATATTTTTATAAAAAATTATAATTTTTAATAAAAATATATTGTTAATAAAAATGATATTTTTGTCCAAATAAAAAATTAATGTAATTTTGTCCAATAAAATATATTTGATGGTATTAAAAAAAATTACTCATATATATGAGTCACATGCACATGTCTTATAGCTATTTTTTTTATAATGCAAGTGAATAAGTGATTATTTTAATATAAGATAGTAAAATTTACAAGAGTTAAATAAATATTAATTAATGTGTTCCGTAATTACTATTTCTGTTTGATAAAGGTCGATTAAATTTTTAAGTTCGATAACATAAATAAAAATAATACAAATCGTAATAAAATATATTTTTAAATCTAACATCGTAGTTGTACTTGAAGTATGTCTTGTAATAACAATGTGATGTTCGAATAAGAAGAGCCTCCTTCTTGTTGGGCCTTGTGAGCTAATTCTCCAAGCTCTCTAACTCTTTTTCTTCTCTCTTCAGCATCAAAACTATCACCCATTAGTTCTTCCACTGCCTTCCTCACTCCTTCTTTATCCACTAACACTCCTATCTTCTCCTCTTCTCCCCATTTCATAATCTCTTTAACCCCAGCACTTACACCAACTTTTAGCACTTGTACCACAAGTTTCTCGTTGCAGAATTGGTCACCAAACAACGGCCAAGTGAGTAGTGGAACACCAGAGGTGATTCCTTCGAGAGTCGAGTTCCATCCACAATGTGTCAAGAATCCTCCAATAGAAGGATGTGAAAGTATAAGGACTTGAGGTGCCCATCCTCTAATTACAAGTCCTTTGTCTTTGATTCTTTCTTCAAAACCAGTCTCCAATATCCACTTAGATAGTTCATCATACTTTTCCCAACCTCTTGTGACCCAAATGAAAGGTCTTTGTGATTCCTCAAGGCCAAGCCCTAGCTCCTTGAGCTGAGACAAAGGAAGATTACATATACTTCCAAGACAAACATAGAGAACTGAACCTTCTTCTTTAGAGTCAAGCCATTTAAGACACTCATCTTGATCAATGACCGCTTTGTTTCCCCTCTCTCCTTTGTCTACCCCTTCCTTGTTGCACAAGGAAACAGGTCCAATGGACCATACTTTACCAGCCTTTGCCTCTTTGTAGTCTTTGATATAAGCAGGCTCCAACTCTTGAAATGTGTTGATTATTACACCATAGCATGTGTTTTCAGCTTCTACCATTTCATCTAAGAATTCTTTCCAATCTCCACTTGCATGTATATCCACAGGCACTTGAGGCTTTGTAAACTCAACTCTATCAGGAAAACTAGGAACCAAAAAAGCCTCTTTGTCCGACTCTAAACTCTTCAAGATCTCTATGTTTCGGCGTAGAACATGCATACACAAAAGACAAAAGCAACCCATTCCATGGAAAACAATCTTTGGTATATTAAACTTTTTGGTGATTTTGCTTGTGTAAGGTAACAACAAATCAGAAATAAGACAACTTGGTCTAGGTTTCATCTCTTCCATAAGTTTCATAACCGGCTCTTCAAGCATATTAACCGCTTTAATGAAAGGTACCATAAAATCCATAGACTCAAGTGAATCAATATTCTCTTGTCCTTGTGGTAAACCAGCTTCTTGATAAGGAAACATCACCTCAACTAGGTTTATGGACAAACCAGATTGTTATTTTTGCACCACGCTGAGCTAAGAGCCTTGCTATATCAATCATGGGAATCATGTGGCCTTGAGCCATGAAAGGGAAGAGAACAAAGTGAAGAGATGGATGAAAATGATGGGATTTTTCGGAAGCCATTGTAGTTCCAACTCAATGAACTCTAAGTTTTTGTAAGTGTTTCCTTGGATTTTGAAATAATAAGATACTTGATCAACAAGACACAAATAAACATGACTACGTTATCTACATGTGGTCTACAAACAAAAGTAGACTCTCAGGATCAAAGTTGCATGTGTTTAAAATTCAATGAAGATAAATCCATAGCTGCCGCCAAACTAGACTTGACTCTTTTCAAGGCAACTAAATTAGACTCGATGGCACAGTTTAGTACATTCTTGAACTCGATGGCACAGTTTAGGACATTCTTGAACTCGTTGCATTGTGAGGCTTCGTGACAATAGTTATTTTCACACCGCCTTAACCAAGAGCCTTAGTGAAGAGGATATGATTTTTTTTCTGAACTCTTTTTTTTTTCTTAGTTCAGAAAAATAAAAAAATAAAAAATAAACTTTTCTTATTGGCTTGACGGATGAATAGATTGGGCGGTGTGGATTGTTGTACGTGGACTTAATGATCATATGAGAAATATTATTGTTTTTTTATCTCCTTTTTTATTATAGTTTTACCTACAATTTTCAAATTGATAAACACATATTCTTTATTTTTAGCTTTTAAAAAAATATATATTGCATTCCAACGTTTTTATAATGAAAAAATATCACTTTTTAGCCGTACCTTTCAGCCGAATAATAAACCTAAACCGTCCAATAGGGACAGATTGCATTGTGGTAGGACATTCATATATGATTTTTTTCCTTTAAGTAGAGGCTCGTCACATAATACTATATCATCGATGTGTGTAGTATAGGTGAAAACAGTGAGATTATTTGAATTTTTTACATTGGTATCAATAAATATTATATTTTGTGTTTTGATATGATCATAGCAAAGTTGGTACCATAAACAAGATAACGGATCTTATACGTTCTCATATATGTGGAAGACTTAGCGATAAGGCCAAAGCGTGGATGATTTGGCATAGGGATGATTAATATTATGTAACTCTAATTAACAATATTATATGTACAATATTTTTCCATAATATATGGTTAATATGTAATGTCACGACGAATATTCAAATTCATTAAACTAGCCGTGACTTATCTACTTAGAATTCTTTATTTTTTACGTATAAGGACCCAAAGTATTTTATATTCGTATGTATTAATAAACTCCCTTATAACTGTCCAATACCAAAATTCATATTAATTTTTGAGGTTATATTAGATTTACTAGAACTTATTATGTACAACTCTTACCAAAATATTTGGAAAAATCTAAATAAATAAAACAAATAATGATAAACCTTTTTTATCATGATGAACAAATATAAACTTTTATTTTCCATTAGAACCATCGAGAGAATATGAAAAAAGAACAAAAGCTCCATTCATGTAGAAACATGACACAAGTCATTAATCATTATCCGCCACGTAGTTAGGTCGGTTCCGCTTCGCTGGAATCACATAATTATTTAATTCTCCACCAGCTCCAATCAAATAAATAACAACAAAACTAATAATTCATTTATTTATTTCCAAATAATTTCTCATCCGGTAGCCGGTCATCAAAACGACGTCACCTCAGTTATAAGTAAGAGCACTAGAGCAGAGAGTAGACCAACAAAAATCATCTTCCAACTCAGTCATCTAACATCTAAACAATTAAATCTCAGCCGTCCAAGTTTTTCTCCGACCATGCCGATCAGAAACATCGCCGTTGGTAGTCCTGATGAAGCTACCCGTCCCGATGCTTTAAAGGCGGCANCTAAACGACTCTTTTAACCCTAATTACCTCTTTTTTAACCCTAACTTCTCCATCAAGTAACTATAAGTAAAGACTATTTTAGGGTTTTGTTACTTAAACCCTAACTGTTTAATATTTTCTCAGGCGGTGCCAGCTTTTGGCCTTTCTGCCGGAGTAGGAGTGTTGAACGCTTTCGTCTTCGAGATAGTGATGACGTTTGGATTGGTTTACACAGTCTACGCCACAGCCATCGATCCTAAAAACGGTAGTCTTGGAACAATCGCTCCGATCGCAATAGGTTTCATTGTTGGAGCTAACATCTTAGCTGGAGGAGCTTTCTCCGGAGCCTCCATGAACCCTGCTGTAGCTTTTGGACCAGCTGTGGTAAGCTGGACTTGGACTAACCACTGGGTCTACTGGGCCGGACCTCTCGTCGGAGGTGGAATCGCCGGACTCATTTACGAGATTTTCTTCATCAACACTACTCATGAACAGCTTCCAACCACTGATTACTGAATTAATCTCTCTTCTTTATCTCATGTGTAATTTTCTTGTATGTTTTTTGTTTCGTTTGTGTAATCTTGCATCATCATGGTTTGATCTTGTAGATGAATCTTGTCCGTTAATTTCATGAGTGGTAATTGCAACTATAATGTGAATTATGTATCTGAAGATTTTCAAGTGTTTTGTACGTGTCATTTTGTATATATTTTAATTTCTACATCAACATAGTGATTTAATGAGTATTAGAAAATGAGAAACCATTCAAGACCTTAGCTTAGCTTCTTTATACAAACCCACACACTCTCATTTACAACATTCTTCTTATATATACTTAAACAATCTCTCATCAACACAATAGTATTATACCCCAAAACCATATCTACACACTAACATTAGACAAAATACAATTTATACAAGATAAGCTTTGCTCATATCATCATAATCTACATACACAATCTTTACAGTAACAACATTCTTGCTATGAGTCTGAAGTTAGCTTTTGGTCTCTTGAACTCTCAAGATTTCACTCCCAACCCATCAAAGTATTCCATACTTGTTCCTCTATCTTCCTTCTCGGAACCGGTAAGCTTTCTTCTTCATTAATCAACACTTTATACACTTCCCATTCTCTATCTCCCATCACATGTCTTCCAATCTCAGCCTGTTAAAGACATTGATATTAGTTCTTGAAAACATAGTCTATTAGGTGAGATTGTATGAGTTATATATACCGAGAAAATGCAAGCATTGATCTTCTTGAGAGCAAGTGCAATGTCATGAAAGACTTGTGGTCTTCCTTTACCTGATAGTTCAACAGGGTTTGTAACTAGAAGTTCAGTATCTGGACCTTTATTCATCATTACTACTCTCAGAGGTTGTTGTAGCTCTGATCTTAAACGAGAGATCAATGCATTTTGTTTGCTTGAGTCAAGAATCTTCCGACCATCAGATTGAACAATGAACAAGTCTATCTCACAGTTTCTTCCTCGTTTGATTGTAAAACGACCATATGAGATCTGATCATTAAAAAAACAAGATTCAAGAAAGATCTGAGGTTAGGAACAAAACCATTGTGCACAAACCTGAATGTTGAAGTCTTTGAAAGTTCTCATTATATCATAGAGAAGACCTTTATGATCATGACAAGTGATTTGAATCAAAGTGTGAGCTGGACTTAAAGAGTTGTCAACTACAATAGATACATTGTTTGAAGTAAGTAACCCACTTGGGTTCCCTCCAGATACATCAGAGGAGAGTAATGTTTCTGTAACCAATGATGAAGCTTTCGAGCGAGCTCTGATTTCAGGGCTAACAAGTTCAATATCATAACTCATCATTGAATCTCCTATAGCATCTCTCAAGTACTCATACACTTCGTCTCGTCTCTTCACTGTCCCTAAAAGCTCTCTGACAAAAAACCAAACATAAACATTCTAAGAACATATCAAAGAACAAGTGTGTCTAAACCGCACCTAGTGTCTGTAACAAAGAACAAGTCCATAACTTTTCCATCAGGAGTAGTTGATATCTTCACTTTCTCAATATTAATCTCAAGCTTGTAAAGAACCTCTGTGACATCTGACAATATAGAAACAATAAGACTAAAACTATCTCAAATTCAGACAATACAAAACTTAACTAACCATAGAGAAGGCCAGTGCGGTCAGAACAAGCAAGCTTCAACAAGAAAAGATCAGGAAGCTTTGTAGGTAGTAATGAATCAGATTCAAGAAGATAAATTCTTGAGATACCAAAAGCCCAAGAAAAAGAAGGACTTGCTTCAACAAGTCTCATCTTCAATAGATTCCATCTTGTATTTGGTTTCCCAATCACCCAGAAGACTAAGTAACACCATTTCCCATCAGTCGTTACATCTTCACAAAAACAGAGCAGATATATCAAAGTAAAGATAATAAATTTTCAATTGGGTTTATTCAAAACTTGAAACCCAATTTATCCAAACTCGTTGTAAATCAAAATAAAACAAAAAGTTTTCCTTTTCATCATAATTGAATATTACCTCCTCTGACAATGTTAAGGCCGAAGAAGAGAAGAATACGACAGAGATCACAACCAAGACCAGTTTTGTCGGGACAATTGATAGTTATAACACTTGGTTCACCTTCTTTCTCAGGTTGTCTGATTATCACTACGTCATCCGACAAAATACCCATCTTCTTCTTCTTCCTTTGGAAACTTTTTCGAAGTTTTGAAGATTCTCTGATGAGTTTAACTATTTGTAGATGTTTGAGAAAAAGAGAGAGAGTCAAAGACTCAGAAGAAGTAGTTGTTGAGCTTAACTTCGTCGTGTAGCTTTGTACTTGAAGTCTTGTGTTGTGTTTTCCATAAAGTTCTGATTGTGATTTTTCTTCCTTAACTATCTTATTAATCTTCTCTTTGGTTTTGATTTATGAATTTTTTTTCCTCGTTTTAGAAAGAGAGGATCCAATAATAACTAATTAATAAGTTTTTGAGCAAAAAAAAAAGAAGTAAAAAGTTATTAATTAATATTTCTTGCAACTGAATTATCAAATCCAATTATATCAAATATATTTATATTTATTTAGTATATTGTAAACTAAATAATAATAATATAAATATAAATATCAATATTTTAAATCTGAATAAAATTAAATTTTAAAACTATATTAAAAATATAAAACGACATTTTTGTTTGTGTTTTCTCCTCTTTTAGGTAATTTATTATTTTAATCAAAATTATTTACAACTTTATTCCTAAAAGTGAGGAATTTAGGCAATTAATAAAAGTAAGTGACAAGTCCTACACTATGACATATGACAATATACGTGGCTACACTATTTCTATAACTAAAACTCTACAAATGTGAGCTGTGAAGTGTATTCCTTATTTTTATATTTCTTCTACAGTTACTATTCCAATGCTATGAAAGAGTCGAGGAGCAACTCTGTATATACTTTTCAAACAAAAAAAACTATGTATATATGAATATTTTTGTATGACTTGTTATTAAATTAATAGAGAAAGATAATTATTAAATAAAGGACCCAACAATCACGAGGATAATATTATAGAGTTTGGTGTGAGGGAGGCTAGGCTGATACTATACCTAATATGGCGCCATGGATATGTTTCTTATAACTTGTATTTATGTATTGTGTAAATATTTTACATAAGAAAATGTATATTTGTGGACATGAATAATCAAAATTATTGTGTCTTTTTTTGGGTGAACTTTTTGATATTATATTGATATTTTTTCTAAATTACTACAAATAAATATGAAATAATAGGAAGATATTTTATGAAATGTAGCAACTAGGAGGAAAATAAAAGTCATGTGCCCAAATGAGAAAAGTAAACTCTATATAGTCCATAGTTTTTTTATATATATATTGGATATATAAGACTATAGTCCATAGTTGCGTGTTACTTTTACACTTGCACATTTTGGAGACTTGCTTTCCAAAATGGTCTCTTTCGAATTTTTCTTTTCATAAAGTATTTAATATTGGTTTGTTACCAAACTATTCCAAAATAAAGAACGATAATAATCAAATAAACCACTCTTTTGTACTAACTAAATTTTAATAAATAATGTATTTTACTTTTATACACAAACATAAATTACGTGAAAACTTTTTGGTGATCATTTAAGAATCTAATTATGCGATTTGGTAGAAACCCACAAATTCACGGCGTATCTAAAAGAGTGGTCCACAAAATATTGGTATGGCTTTTGCATAAAGAGTAAAATTCTAGGTGAAATCACGGTTTTTTTTATTATTTGTTTAAAATAAAGTAGAGATTTTAAATATTAGTATATATACAGAATTATATAGAGAAAACATTATAGTAATGAAGATATGTTCAAAAAAATTATTTAAATTATTGTTTGAAAAAAACTTTAGTATTATGTTAATATTTCTTCCCCATAATGAGTTATTTTAGTTAAATTTTTTACGATCTAAGAAATTATAAATTAAAATGTCATAAAATGTAAAAGTTACTAAAACTTACAACAAATTATTTACAAAATACAATGTACCCCAAGTTTAAAATAAACCTAAAACTTTGACCATGACTTAAAAAAATTTAGGCATATATACTTTCATGACGTAAATAGGTGAATCAATATGTTATGTTCAAGTCCCACTAAAGTTAAAAAATATTTACTTCTCGAATCAACACAATACCTAAATTCCACATGAAAATAATATTTTTTTATGAGAAAATGATGTTTATTTGTCACATTTTTTAGTCCATCTTACAAGCAATAGGATCAATCCATAAGATAATAAAATCAAATATGATGATTGTTACTAAGATAATTATAATAAATTACATAATTCTTGGGATTATGACTTCAAGTGCCGTTTAAGCCAAGCAAAAATAATTCATTGGTATAAATTAAAGTAGAGCACCACCATTATATATACCCACTGACCAATTTGATATTCCAACATATGAACTCAGAAGAGTCTCTCAACTAGAGATCAAATCTTTTACGAAGTTACAACTTACAACATGTAGCCATGTTATGATAATAATTACATAATATATATATTATGGTCTGATGAAAATAAGTATAATAGCATCGATATTGGTAGGTTGACCAAAGTGATGGAGGAACTGGTCTAGCAAGTCCGCTATTAACACGCTCATGACTTTGACCTGTATTTCTTAGCTGCTCAAGGTGGCTCGAACCAGCCTACCCATATTTTTAATTCCTTAAGGAAAGGATTCAAAAATTTCCCAAAATCAAAGCTTAATGCACTAAATAAGCCTGATACTGCATAGCAAACGGAGAGAAGAACTGAGACTGCAGAACGCAAAAAAACTCGAACTGGAACGGTTCAAACCCGGGTGTGGCCGT
>KE157892.1:24120-43334 GCA_000411055.1 Leavenworthia alabamica
CTTCCGCTCTACCAACTGAGCTAAGGTCGGTTTTGATTATTGCTTCATATTATTATTATATATACATATAAATATATATTAAATAGTAAATTTTGTTCCTAAGTTCAAGTTTTTATTTGGGAGATATGTTTTTGGCTTTCATATATGTTACCCAAAATTGGTATAAGACAAAGGAAGATTACAAGTGCCATATGTAAAAAATTTTATTTTATTTATTTAATAATAATAAAAAGTTCAATAAGATTACAAAAAAACATAGAAAGAAAAGAGGAAAATGACAATTAATTAAAAAGGAGACAATATCTGTCGAAACTCAAAGACAAGGGCAAAGGCTACCCCACAACTATTATCTACAGATCTCATAATCTCATTAATGTCCAATGACTTTGTTTCTACGTGGAAGCTCTTAAGCCCTTAGCTTTTTATTTGTTTTTTTTCGATATTAATTGCACATTTGTATTCTTGTCGATAATATTAGTGTTACCCATTCTTATATTTATGTCATTATCATCCATATGAATGTACTATACATAATACAGTGTATGTATTTTGGATATGAATTTGGATATTACAATGACCTTTGAGGCATATGATTTCTATTGTCACAATATAGAAGAAATATTTGGTCTCTAATGTGTAAAAACAATCGAACTAAATATAGATTGTTTTAAAATAATTTTGATTTTAAATAAGTGTTGTTCTGTTGATTTTATATAATTTTACACAATAATATTTATTAAACAAAATACAATTTTAGATAGTCAAATTTATTTATTAATTATAAAATAAAAGTAAAAAAGAGATAAATTACTAAATTCTTATAATTTACTTCACAAATAAATGTGACTCTAGTATATACTCTATTTTACAATCTATTTTAGTGATAAATGTGACTCTAGCATATAATAACAATTTTGTTTATGAGACAAAGTTAAAAAACAATATAATATTGAAAAAATTACATTTAACAAAATAAAAACTTTATTTCCTTAAAAAAACAACCACATAATAATAAAAATAAAATAAAATAAAAATCTCAAAATTTTCCCAAACTCTTTTGTTGAATTTTACTTAATTATTTCATATAATTAAAAATTCTCAAATTTTGAGACCTTCCTCAATATTTTTCCTAACGCCAACATTCCGGTGTTAAAGAATGGTCACGTTTATAATCTTTACAATAATTATATACCAAACTATGTGTTTGAACCCATCTCATGGCTTGGTATTGTTGCCGGCTTAGCCCACCAGAACGATATGGTGAGGCTGATAATGGACGACATCGTAGTGATGAGTAGGCAGTGCATCCCAAAGCTTTAAAATTAGTGTATTTGGCTGTAAATGGTTGATATTTATAGTCAGCTTTGTATTTACCATCTTCTGTTGCCCATGAAGAAGCATCCCATATAGAACCATAAAGCCACATTGGTCTTAAAGGAAACGTTTCTGGACTCTTCTTTGGGTATCTTCTTATGGGAATATCATCTACCAAGAATCTGAAATTATAAGTGAATAAAATTTATATAATTTACTAAATAAGGAATATTCCTAGATAATAAATTTTTAAATAAAATAATATTTTCTATGTTTTAAATGGTTTGAAATATGGTAGGTAGATTATGTATGTCCCATTGATGTGGTCACACCTAATAAGGTTTAAGGACTCAAACTTATGAGGTTAGGTCCAGAAATAAATAACATGAGAAAATCATTATTTAATTTATAAGAAAATAAAAAAAAATTATAAAGTATATTGTCTCTTTCTTGTTCGTGTGTCTCTAATATTTTTTCTCATTTATAAAATAATATTTTTGGTTTTTTTTTCCCAAAGTTTTTTTTTTTGGTATGAGACATATAAGTTGGAGAAGGCTTACATAATTTCTCTAGGGTTCCAAACAATAGCATAATGATGAAAACTTGAAGTAGGATCAAACCACAAACGAAACTTCATTTCACGACCAATGATTTTGCCATCACCACTTCCTCTAATGTACACATTTGTCTGAAGTGTGTAAGGCTTCCCAAATGTTGTCCCTAAAAACTCTATGTCCACTTCATCATGGAATCCTGGGTGTACCTCATTATTTGATAGCTACATATATTTATTTAATTAATTTAAATAAAGATCACTAAATGTAACATAAAAAGAACTAAATTAATTAAGCTTTAAGAATGTCTAGAGCTCTTACATAGAGAGATGTGATGACTCCAGCAGTGTAACCAGGTTGGAGCTTAATGGATGCTCCAAAGTAACCTGATCTGAATGGCTTCACTGACTTGAACCCACTTCCTAAATAATAAAAAGAACATCAAATGTGAAGTAGCCACATGAGAAGAGTGGAACTAGTACCTGAGTTTCTATCAAGCCAGATGGTGAGGTCACTTTGGTCCATTCTTTGATGTTGAGGACCCCAAAGATTCTTAAAACCTTTGTAGAAGCTAAGGGAACTAACCTTGGAGCTTGGCCAATAACCAGGTGATGGTGGCCAATAAGCATTCACTGAGGAACCTAACAATACCAAGATTGGGAGAAGAAAGATCATAGAGTTACACATTTTTCCTTTGTGTGAAGTGGAAAGAAGAAGAGTGGAGTCTATAAATGCAGATGATGATGATGATGTGGGGATGTATGGACATGAATATGGCATATATAATAAGGTATTTATGATGAAAATAATCATATGGGTCCTCATTATTTGGACCCACTCACAAAAATACATTATGAAAATGCATGGTCCACTCACCTAAGACTCAAACGTTATAAAAAATATAAAACATGATCACTAGCATTGTTACGTTGGTCTAGTGAAATATAGTTACGTGTTATGAAAATGTTATGTGTAAGATCACATTCACACAAATAGACCGATCTATGAGATGACATTCACATAAATTGACTGATTCAGACACAAGTGGTTTTAAACAGAGGCGGATCCTGATTTTTTTTTCTAACGGGGACACAAAAAATCTAGTAAAATAATTTAGTTCATTAATTTTATTATAATTTCCTTTTATATATATCTATTTTTGTCTTATTTGTATTAAAAATATAAATAAATATATTTCATATTAAAATTGTTTACTATTTTGTTTCAAACGAGTAAAAACTTAAAAATTTAAAATAAAAAAACCAAATGAATAACAAAATATATTCTTCCTAAAACAATATTTTCGAATCTTTTTCATATTTAGTTAATTAGTTTGACCCCAAATTTCAAACGTGATAAACTTACCCAAATAATGTGATTAAGGGAATTAAATAGTTGGATTAACTTATTATTTTTAAACATCTCATAATCATTGTATAAATCATATACCTCCACTTTATCAACAGAAACATCGGACCTTTTCTATATATTTTTATGGCAAGAGATATAAATCAAACCTTAAACATTGTCTTTAAATCTAAAAATTTATCGAATATGATTGGTCGTTTTGCAAGTTTATAAAAGTGCATGCTTTTTGGTGAAGTCGTGAAATATTGATATACTTATTCTAGCTGTTATTATTCAAAGTTATATTTATATTTTTATAAAATAACTCCATCAACAAAATTTATATTATTAATTTTGTTTTGTTTTGACATATACAGTTATCTATATCCTTGTGAATTACTCATATATAGATTGAAAAGACAAATCAATAAAAATATCTATAAATAACATATAATAAGGTTTTGATTGTTGTAGGATTCTCCTCGTGTACAGGTCCTACATATAGTAAAATCTTTGTTAGAAAATTATTTTTTATATATTTTGTTATGAATAAATTAAATTAAATATAAGATATCCCCGACAAGACGATGCTAAAATTCAATATTTATTTAATTAGAAGTTACATAAATGAAATATCATTGAAAATATGAAATTATAAGCTTTCACTATTTTTGTCGGTAACGGTGATAGAGTCTTTGATTATCGACGGTTGCGGGACCCACTGTTACCGACAAAATTTTATTAATTCATTACATTGTATTTATCGCATATTCATTATTCAGAATACATTTTTAAGTTAAGAAATAAATATAATGTTTGCTTCTTTGATTTAAATATTGGTGGGTATAAATCTTTTTAATGCATTTATATAAAATTAACTTAATTATTTTTAAACGATGCTAAATCTTTTAAAACGACCTACCTATTAAATGTTATTTGGATACGAAATTGGAATAAAGATTATATATTCTGTGTCGGCTACCAAAAAACTAAAGTAAATATAAAATTATGGTTTGTATTTTAAAATTCTACGTTAAAGAAGTAAAAATTAATAATAACAAAAGCAACTGTACCAAGATCCAAAATAATTTCAGCACAGTAAAAATCATACTATAGTCGGTGAAAATAATAAATTAATAATTTTATATTTAAAATTTGACAAAATGTATTTTATTAATATATGGTCTGTAGTATACTCTAAGAGTGTTTTTATTTTTCTCAAGACTATTTTTTTTTTGGTTAAAATGAGTATTTTATTTTCTTTCTTGTCTACAATTGAATATATTGTATTATTGTCCATGGTTTTGGCTTTTGAAAAATCGAAAGATTTCTAAACTAAACTCCAAAATACACTTATTATTATCAGAGATTTTATTTTATTATAACTATTGTCATTATTAATACTATTACTTCTATTGTTATTATTAATACTATCATCTACACTTAAATCTATTTCATAGTTTTTTTATTTTTGAGAAATAAAAAAATGTGAAAACTAAGCTTCAAGCTACATGTAAATGATTAGTGGACATACACAAATATAAGAAAACATATTAAATAGAAGACTATGGTAAATAGAATGTAAAATACTAAAAAATAAATGTTTAATTTGAAAAAGCTATAACCAAATTAATTTAGACTTCATAATTAATAGATTGACTCTTGCTTGAGAAAATGAAATTTTTTTAACATCACAATGATGAATTTCATGGTTACAAAATCAAAATTACAATTACCAAAGAAAGCTTAAGATTAAAAATAAAAAGAGAAATTCAAAATATAAAACAAATATGAATTTATTCATTCTTGTTGCAATAATAATGGTATAATAATATGATAAGTTCCCAATAGGGAGAAGAGAGATTCATCAACTCAGTTCAGCTTCTTAAGCCTTTGGCTTGAGTGGCTTAACGATCTCCCAAGTAAAGTCAGGATCTTCACGACCAAAATGACCATAAGCAGCTGTTTTCTGGAACCTGAAGTTACCTCCTCTCTTCAGATCAAGGTTAATAGCCATCATTCCTGGCCTAAAGTCAAAAGCTTCTTTGATCAACACAAGTATATCCTTGTCTGGGATAGTCCCAGTTTTGTAAGTGTCAACAAACACTGATAATGGCTCAGGTACACCAATGGCATATGAGACTTGAACTATACAGCGACGTGCAAGTCCTGCTGCTACAACACTTTTAGCAGCTTGTCTTACTATATAAGCACCACTTCTGTCAACTTTAGTTGGGTCTTTGCCTGAGAAGGCACCTCCACCATGAGCACCCCAACCACCATAAGTGTCAATGATGATCTTTCTCCCTGTAAGTCCAGCATCACCATGAGGTCCACCAATGACAAAACGACCAGATGGGTTTAAGTGAAAGATGGTGTTTTCATCAAGATACTTAGCGGGGATAACCGGTTTGATCACATGTTGTTTCAAATCAGCAGCAATCTCATCATTGGTAACAGTTTCGTCATGTTGAGTTGAGATAAGAACTGTGTGGACTCTAATAGGAATCATAGCTCCACCATCGTTTTTGTACTCAACAGTGACTTGAGTCTTACCATCAGGCCTTAACCATGGGCAAGTCTTGTTTTTCCTCACTTCAGTAAGCTTAGCACCAAGCTTGGTAGCTAAAACATGAGTTAAAGGCATAAGCTCAGGTGTCTCATCAGTAGCATAACCAAACATATGTCCTTGATCACCAGCTCCAATATCTTCAGGCTTTTTAGTCAAATGACCATGAACTCCCTGAGCAATATCAGGACTTTGTTGCTCAATGTTAACCAAAACATTGCATTTATCAGCATCAAGACCAACATCAGCAGAGATGAAACCAATCTCTCTACAAGTAGATCTAACAATCTTCTCGTAATCTACTTTAGCAGAAGTTGTGATCTCACCAAACACCATAACCATGTTAGTCTTGGTACATGTCTCACAAGCAACTTTGCTTTCAGGGTCTTGTTCTAAACAAGCATCAAGTATCGCATCAGAAACTTGATCACAGAGCTTATCTGGGTGACCTTCATTGACGGATTCAGATGTGAATAGGAACGTTTCCATTTCTGTACATTAACACAAACACCACAAAGCACATATTTTTTTACCAGATTGAATAAATTAAGCTAAAAAAATCTAAAAAATATTAAACTTTGAATCATCAGATTCCAAATTATATAAACAAAAAAATAAACAAATCTAACGAAGAAAGAGCAAAAATGAATAAAGAGGAAACAAACCTGATAACGAAGTAGTAGAGAGGAATCAAGATCTGGAGGAGAAGAAAATGAAAGCGAGAGAGAGAAGAGAGCTTAGCTTTTATGGAGACAATGTAAGAGAAGGAGACAAACTCGGCGAGTAACTCGGAGCTCGACTCGCTCTTCTCCTCCTTTACCTTCGGTTTATATTGTTCTCACAGTTGCTATGATCACCTGTTTTATGTGTACAGTAGTATAGTGGATTTAAACTGTTGATCTTAAATCAAGAAAACATTAACGGTTAGGATTTGACCAAGTATAATCTCACCAACCTCATTGTCGTAGGTGTAGTTGGTGAGTAGAGTATCCAATAACCCGACCCGACCCGGAATCCACATCATTGTATCAAAGAATGGTTGGTGATTGTGTTTATTCTATTTTTTTTTTGGATTTAAATTTTCATTATTACTAACCCAAAAAATACAAACTGATTTTAATATAAGAGCATCAAATTAAAAACAACATTATTATACAAGCTTTTTATTTGTTGTCTCTCTATATATATCTTATTTAATCAATCTTCCAGGTGAAGAATACAAACATATCAGTAACTAAGACCAAGCTGAAGTCCAAAAGCAGCATGAACTAAGAAAAGAGCCATTATCCCACTCCCAAGGATCCCATGAACGTTTCTCAATTCAGGTTTCTCCTGCACACATAACATAGTTTCTTGATCTCCTATAAACATGGTAAAATCAAAGCATTGTACATTTACCTTAAACAAAGATGGTAAAATAGTTTGAATAGTCAACAGAGCAAGACCTATAGATCCTGTAACAGCATGTGGGCTACATTGCATATACAACATAAACCATATCAAGTAATGTATGTTTTAAAACTTTTTAGTATATAAGACAACAAAATGATACCTTTCTAAAATGGGTTTATTAGATGTAAGAAGAGATATAATACCACCAGTTGCTCCAAGAGAGAAGAAGAAGAACATGCCTGCTAAAAGCTTTGGATGTAGGTCTTTAGCCATTGCCTTCTCCTCCTGACAATTTAAGTTAAAACAAAAACACAAACGATCTTTAACAACATATGTTCTTGTAGTAATATCATATGATAAGTTTAATATAGTGTTTTTTACAATGTTGTCTGAATAACGAATACGGAAGCCTAAGTATGTTCCATAGCCACCCATAGCAAAAAGAACTACTGCCTGAGACAAAAAAAAAACAGATTTAACATAGTTATAGATCTAATAGTCTTATAACAAAACAGAGCAAGAGACATTGGGAGAGGAGAAGGAAGATATGTTTACCATGTTCCCTGGATGTCCCCAATGAACAAGCCAAGCAGGTAAATTCAAGGATTTTATAATCTCCACGACAGGTTCAAAAACAGATGTTATAGTTGCAGCTGTCAGAAGAGACCATTCTTAGTCATGTTCTTGTCACTACATTCTTGTTATTTATATATATTCATACAGTTAAAGAATAGACCATTTGTATTGTAGCTGAGGAGTTATTATTACCTCCAGGAAGAGAAGCAATAAGGAGGAGAGGCAAAGGAGAGACTGATAGCATTAATGTTTCTTTGATCTCATTATTATCAACTGATTCGTTTTCTTCGTTTAACGAAGAACATGCCGGAATCAGTAGGGTTCTTTTCCGGCGAGAGGTAGAGAGCGAAGGAAAAGGAGAAACGTTTGGTAATCTGGAGAGACATTGAGGAGAAATGTGTAGATGCGAAGAAGGAAGTGATGGTGAAGGAGAAGTAGTGGTTGAGAGAGTGGAGAATCCGATGAAGGATGCCATTGGAGAAGAGAGCTTAGTCAGTGTTTGGTAACTGAGATAGAAGTGGTTGGTGAAGAAGAAGATATTAGTCTCTGGGAATTAGAAGAAAGGTAAATAAAGTGACACGACGTTACGTTTCAAAACGTTGTCGTTTTATGCTTTTGTACACTAAAACACTGTCGTTTTGTTCTCCTTGGCGTCGACTCAACACACGCTCCTTCACAAACAACATACGTAACGTATTACTTTTGACTTGCTCACTGTATACTCTATAGTTTTTATATTTCTTGTTAATGGTTACTAGTATACTGTATAGTTGCAGTAATAATAATTATTTTTTTTACCAAAAAAATATCGTCAATTTATTAAAATATTGTTATTATACACATCTTGATGAGTTTTTTCATAAATTTAAACGATATGTATGTGTTTGTGTGGGAAACTACCGTAGAGGCATATTATTGTATGCCTAGCTTTATCAATGATTAGATCTACACGACGACGTTTAACCAACTCGGAGAATCTTTATTAACGAGTTTTGGGCTTAGCTGACAGAGAAACAAATTTTGGGCCTAACTTTTTTAGTAGGCCTAAGTATTTTATTAAAATCCAATGGGCTAAATATCAATATTAAGATTGAGCTAACGGTAACTTTTTTTGATGATATTGGGCTATAAATATGTATATCTACAAGTGTTTACATACCCAGAAAAAGAGAGACAGCGAAATTGAAATTGCAAGCAGATCATGTTCTCTCTCGAAGAAGAAGAAGAAGAGGTAAATCAATTTTAATCGTCAGTTTAAAGTTTTGTTTCCGTTGTTAATTTTGTATTCATGGATCAATAATTGTTGTTTGCAGGAGATCTTTTGGGAGAAGTATTCATGATTTGAATTCAGATACTGCATTTTCAAACTTGAAAACAACAAGTTCATGTGAGTGAATCAATTTCTTTTTTATTCAATCTCTTCATAAAAATTTAAAATCTTGTTTTAGTTAATGTTTATAACAATAAGCTTTGATTTGTTTATACATGTGTGAAGATGTATTAAGGTAGACAGTGAAAGTTAAGAACTTTCTGGTAAAGAAGTTCAAAAGGAAAGCATATGATTCCAAGGTTTGATTTTTATTTCATAATTATTGATTTTCTCATTTATAGTAATGAATTGATGTCGATTTAAAATTTTGCTTCCGTTGTTAGTTTTGTATTCATGGATTAAGAATTGTTGAATGATTTTGCTTTAGCTTCTTCTTGGGAAAAGTATTCACTCATTTCATGATTTGAATCTCAAATACTGCATTTTTCAAACTTGAAAACATGAAGTTCATGTCCGAGAGAATCAAAGTCTTTCTTTTTTCAATCTGTTCATAAATTTTTTAAATCTCGTTTTAGTTAGTTGAACATAAACTGTTACTGTTGTTGATAATAATAATTTTGATTTGTTTATGAAGGTAGAAATGTTCTGTTTGGAGTATAAAGACAAGACAATGGAAGTTAAGATCTAAGACATATGATCAGTGAAGGGAAAGAGACAGTGAAAGTCAACAACTTAAAGAGACAGTGAAAGTCAACAATTTTCTCGTAAAGAAGTTCAAAGAGAAAGCATATGAGCTTTTATACATGTTCGAAAAGATTCTAGCAAGGTTTGATTTTTTTGTTTAGTTTTTTTATATTTACTGATAATCTCATTTATGAATTAATGAATTAATGCAGAAAAGAGAAGATGGATCGTAATGCTATAGAAGACCCAGGTTTTTTTTCTTTTTTCTTTTTGTTTTTCATTATTTTTTAATTTTGATATTAAATTTACAAAATGATTTGAAAATTAATCGAACGATGAATCCTGTCATTTTGATCGTTAGAGATTTCATATGTTCAACTTATTTTCTTATGATTCTGTGGATTTAGTGTTCAAAATTTTAAAATAATAGTTTTTAAACTTTTTAAAACTTTGGTACTGAATTTACCAAACAATTCGAAAAACTAACCGAGTTTGGAATCCAGTCATTTTGATCGTAAGAGATTCTTTAAATTCAATTTGTTTTTCAGTTGTTAAGGTAGTTTGGGATTAAGGTTTTTTAAAGTTTTTTTTTTTTTGGTTTTTGAGTTTTTTAATGTATTGTATAATAAAACAAAATATCTCTTAATAAAAATTTTGTTATATGTTAAGAATTACAATGTAAATTATTTCATTACATATGAAAATATCTATTTATTTTCACTCTCAAAAATTACATTCATATTACGAATTGTAAACTCTGCTGCTATTAATACTTAAAGTTGTGTTGTTGACAAAAAAATAGTAAGTGAGGTTCATGGTTCGGACATTTAAAAACCACACACCAAACTCTTTTTTCAAATAAATCTTATTTGGTATACGAATCTTCTCTAATGCCTCAAAGTTGCTTCACAGTTACATTGGTTTAACCTATTACTTTGTGCCCATGGTCACTGTATTATAGTTTTTTATAAGCTTTTTAATGGTTTATAAAATAGAATTATAATGTATTTTATATATATAGTAATTTTAAATTAATGATATAAAAATAATTAAAATATGTAAGTATGTATTTTTTTGGTATTTTTTTTGTTAGTTTTTGTATTGTTTAAATATCATTATGTTTATTAAACCCGCATATTTTGTAGTACGAAAATTTATAAAGTGCTTTACAATTTATTATTTTGTGTATTGGTAAATGTTATATATGTTTTGTTTAATTTTGTTTTTTTTTATTTTAAATAATATTTAGTAACTTATCTTAGGTGTTATTAATTATTTATTTCTTTTTTACTTGATAATTATGTTTTATCTTAAATATTAATTGTTTTTTGTAAGTTAATTAAATTAAGTATTATAGTTTTTTTATAAACTTTTTAATGGTTACTAGTATACTGTATAGTTTTTTTTTACTTTCTAATGGTTACTAGTACAATGTATAGTTGCAGTAATCATAATTGCTATACTAGATTATACTATATAACCCACCCGTTGGAAAATATATTGGACATATATTTTTAACTAGGGATGTTAAAAACGGGTAAAAATCCAACGGGTACCTGAAACCCACATAAATATTTGAGCCTGTTGTGGATTTTTTTTTCAAAAGAAAAATATGGGCCTAAAACGGACAGGCTTGATTTTTGCGGGTTTTATTTGGGTTTACCCGATAGGATTATGGGTACCCGCGAGTTTTAAAAAACATAACTAAATAATGTTATTTTATGATATTTTTATATATTTCTTAAAAAAAATCTAAATTTCTTTAATAAAAATTTAGTTAAATGATACTACTATGATTTTTGTGTTTTTTAGATTGATATATAAATATATATATATATNTGAGTTTTTTTTATGTATTGTAATAAAACAATTTTTTGTAATCTCTTAATAAAAAAGTTTTGTTATTTTTTATCCATTAAGAATTACAATGTAAATTATCTTGTTTTTCTTTTGCCGACATCATAAAAGTTATAAGCATGTTATGTGCGAATTTTCAAATTGTTAATCCTTACTTATACATGTTTGTTGCTAAAAAAAAAATCCAAAACTATTTTGTAAATTATAAACAAAAAAAGCCAAAACAAATGATACTTTTACAAAAATAATTTAAAGAAATTATAGTTTGTCTACATTAAGAACATATTTTCACATGTAAACGCAAAAAAATTGTTTGTAACAATGTAGACCTAAATTAATATATCAAATAAATATATATTTGGATATATATGAATTTCCAAGTTATATTTTTATTTTCAGAAACCCTCTTCAATATAAGTTTTGAAAATTGCCACACCACTTTACCAACTTTTGTCATTGCATTGCATACAATAAATGCGTACGTTATATATTATAATTATAATACTATGTTATATAGACTATAGTATTATATATGCATGCATGTTCTTCACATGATTATATATGTGTATGTGTGGTGGCCTCGGGATCAATCACTTTGACAATGTCTTGTGGGAAATGACTTAGTCAAAATTTTCACTTGTTTTTTTTTTTTTGAAAATAAGTATATTTCACTATCATTGAATTATTTCCTTTTTTATTGGTAGTGTAGGAAGAAAAAAACAATTACAATGTTTGACTCTGCATGCACTATTTTTTTCAATTATTATATTCCTACGAGTCACTGTATAGTTTAAATCGTAATTATGAGGACATTAAATAAAAGTTTAATAAAATATGGAAAGAAAATGAAAAATATGTTTTTCATTGACTTGAGCGTTTCCAATACATATAGCAATAAATACATGTCTTTAATTATTATCTTTGTTTATTACAAAGCTAGAGAACACTTTTTTCTTCCTTTGCTTCTTCTCTTTCAAAAACATTCATCACAGAGAGAGATGGGTAGGGCTCCATGCTGTGACAAGACTAATGTAAAGAGAGGTCCATGGTCTCTTGAAGAAGATGCAAAGCTTAAAGATTACATAGAGAAACATGGCACTGGTGGCAATTGGATTTCTCTACCTCACAAAGCTTGTAATATTAATTTATCTTATCATGCCAAAATGTGTTATTTTCTTGGGTTTTATATATGTTTTCTTTGGATTACTTTTCTCTTTTCATGTTTCTTGATGAATATACAAAAGGTTTAAGGAGATGTGGGAAGAGTTGTAGACTAAGATGGTTGAACTATTTGAGACCAAACATAAGACATGGAGACTTTACTGAGGAAGAAGATAAGATTATCTATAGCCTCTTTGCCTCCATTGGAAGCAGGTTAACAAAGTCTAGCTTCATCTTCAAATACTTAATAATTAATATAATCATAATCTTGGTCTTGGTATATTCAATCTTCTTTTGTGGGTTTCATAAATTAGAAAAAAAATGTGGAAGTAAACTTTATTTTGACAATTACTCAAAAGTAAACTATTTTAGTTACATGAAGTAAATAATTGTGGTAAATGTAGGTGGTCAGTAATAGCAACTCACTTGCATGGTAGAACTGATAATGACATCAAGAACTATTGGAACACTAAGCTTAAGAAGAAGCTCATTGCTCCTATGGCTCCTCCTCCTCCTCCTCCTCCACCTCATCACCTACAAGCCTTTGCTTCATTACCATCATCATCAATATCAACAAACCAGCTGCTTAGACCTCATCAGGGGATGATGATGACAATGATGGACCAACAACAACAACAACTATTACATCAAGAAGACATGGGTACTTTAGTAAAGTCACCAAATAGTAACAAGTTCATAATGAGCTATCAAGAAGATAGCAAGAAGCAAAGTACAAATAAGGGAATGATGTTGTTGAGTGATGCAAGAAGTGGTTCAAGTACAACAAGTACAGTAACAAGAGTGAAGATGGATCATCATGAAGAGGATGAGAGATCAATGAGTTCGGTAGTGATTGAAGATTATGGAATGGAGGAGATAAAGCAATTAATAAGTAGTAGTAATAGTTTGTGGTTTGATGAAAACAAGACAGATGATAAGTTCATGTCTTATTATTGATTCTATGACTATTAATGGATTCTATTGATATAAAAATAACAAGAAAAACAGTTAAATGGTAGTAATCAGACGAATTTAGTAATACCAAAATGTAATGGTTCTGTACAATGAATGATGATATAATGAACACACTTAAGGTCATATGTGAATTATACAGTCACAAGAAATGCCATTGCCAATAAACCTTATCAACAATACCTCCACCTGTTTGAACAGCAAGATGAAGTCTTTCTGAAGCTGGAGGAACTCCCCAAAGATATGGAACTGCAACTGTCATTGTTAGCTTCTCTTGTAAACCACTTTTGCTTTCTTTCTCTGTAGTAACAATTTCACCACCATATTCTAAAACTGTATCTTCAATAACATCACTAAGCATCTCAATAGAACGACAAAATCCAAATATACAAAGTCTTCTTCCCATGTCCAATCCCTAATTTCATTTTTAAAACAGTAAGTAGCTCTGTTTTTTAAGAAAAGGAAAGATTTTTTTTGTGGTTTCTTACATTTGTAGCTGCAATGTCAAAAAGAGCTCCAAGACATAGACTTTGTGAAGGATTCATGTATGAACTTTCTTGAAACTTTTGAGATTTGGTCTTTATTATATGGTTCTTCTGTAACATATGATGATTGATTAAGACATAATGACAAATTAGTTTTGTCTTAAGGAAATGAAATGGTTTGATACATTAGAGGATTTGATGCGACGAGGAACCATATTGCCACCAATTTGAATTAATCCATCAGATGTGAAAAGTGTGATTCTCTCTTCATGAACCCATTCAATATCTGTAAATTTCAAAGAAAAAAATTTAATCTTTTTTTGAATATTCAATCAGATCAAATAAAACAGAGATCACACTAATTTGATCAAATCAAATCAAAATTTGACTTTTTGGAATTTTATTCAACGATCGAATGTTTACCCTTTTGTCCATTTGACCATGGGAAGAAACTGAAATCGTCATCGTCATCGGAGAAGCTTCCGTAATGTGATGATGCCTTAGTGGCGACACGAGTCGAACGAAACGGCTGAGGAATAAGAGAGAAACGAGAAGATGTAGGAGAGGAATGAGAGTGATCACGAATAGGAGAGATGAAGATATGAGAGGAGATGGTGGAGAAGAGAAGCGCAGAGGTCTCCGCCATAACCAGAAGAGAAATCACAGAAACAGAGAAAGACGGTGAAGAGGTTGGAAGAAGGGAAAGGTGAAAGAGCGAACTAATCTACACCACATGTTTTTTAACCGGATCATGCCACGTGTCCATGATACATAGTTTAGCATGATAAAATATATATTTAGATACATAGTTTTAGAGATAAAATAGATTTATTTCATTAGATTTATCAATATTTTGGACTCCAATTTTTTGATTATGTAAAAATAAATCTCTTTTATCAAATCTATTAATTCAGTATAATTTTTAATGATGTGAAAGTATCCAATATATTTGTTAATTAATTAAATGAAATTTTAGCAAACCAGTAAACATATTAGTTTTCTAAATATTTTGTTTAACGACAAAACAATATTAAACATTAACATATGTTCATTCTGTTCTCCATTGTTACTACACCTCTTCTTTTCAACTCTACAAGATTCATAGTCTTAGGAATTAGGATCTTCTTCATCTACAATTTATTATATTATAATACATCAAAAGATTTAAGCAATTATAATACTTAATCAAATAAAATATTGTAACTCATATTGGTATGTTCCATTGACTCCAATCATTTGGTTCTACCTTGGATCAAGTGGGACGAGACATCTCCTAGTATATGAAGTCTTAGCATGAGATTTGGTAGAAGAGGATTCTCCACTTGAGCCACATGTCCACGTCTAGCGAACTAGTGTCTAATGAGTCATGAACATTCCAACATAAATCATGAGTTCTAACTCCTATATTTTAAATCGTAAATAAATAAATTAAAAAACTATATTAAACCTAAACAAAAAGTTTGTTTATATACGTTTTAAAATGCAACATGTTATTTTATTAAAATTTTAAAGAATTTTTTCTACTGTCCTCAATATTATAGTATACATAAAAACTAGTTTTGCACAAAGTTAAATATATAATATTTGTAAATATTTAATTAAAACTTATATATCAAATCAATTTATTATTTAAATCATATATACACACATAAAAGAATATTAAAAAGGTATATATGAAGTTGTTTAATA
Organism: Leavenworthia alabamica; assembly: GCA_000411055.1. NCBI lineage: Eukaryota > Viridiplantae > Streptophyta > Magnoliopsida > Brassicales > Brassicaceae > Leavenworthia > Leavenworthia alabamica. The sequence goes on from KE157892.1 coordinate 39,991, forward strand.
TTAGGATATCAATAACTCAAACATTAAAAGTACAAACATGAAACAAAATTTAACAAAAAAAACAAATGTCCTGACTCTGAGAAGTCAATTTCTATGGCCAGATAAGATTAATATATATAATATTTCATGAAAAAAGAAAGAAAAAAAGAAGACATAAATGTACTATAGATAATATCATAAGAGTTTTCACTTCACATGGTCGCAATAAAGAAGCCAGCTTAGTTCGAGATGGGAGTCCTTGTTATTAACATGATAGACCAAAACCAACTTCAGAACACACACACAACACAAACATAACAGATAAGTAAATCTGAGAGAGACAGTTTTAGAATAGAAATGGTGTAACAATGAGGATCTCTTACTTAGTTTCAAGGAAACATATTTTTGTGTCCTTAGGGGATGAACCCTAATTAATGACATGCTTTCTCTATTCTAATGGACCCTACACATTTGACATTTCTCAATCTATATGTATGTTTACTAGAGACAATAAGCCTTTCACCGTCTCTATCTCAATCTTGTGAACCACATTCTTCCCCGAGTACATTGTACTTTCACTAAGTGTCATGCATTGATTGGTAAAAAAGTTAAAAACTCACCATCTATGTGTAGATAGTAGAAGTCACCTGAGCTGTACCGACACAACTCTAGCTAGTTAGGAAAAGTCAAGACAAGCATTTCTGCAGACCAAACTTAAAGTATAGTTTAGAATATCTAATGCATGAGTCATAAACCGAGATCACACTATATTTTTAAGGTGGTGCATGAGACGAGAGCTTAATGAACTTAACATATGTGATTTGATGCATTTATTTTTTCGGTTAACTATATCTTATGTTGAAGTAGTATTATGATGGGCGACATATCGAAAAGTAATTATCGGTATTTATTCTTTAAAAAATAATACACCAGATATTAAACGTGGAGATCTATAAATCTAGAAAAGGCATGTGGTCGTCCACGGACATAGAGAGAAAACCGGATCTCACTTATGATGGCTGTCGAAGCGTTACAACTTGAGATTCTCCTCTCTATCACGGCTCATGGGTCTTAATCTCCCATGAAACTCAAGAACTCTAACACCAATTAACCTAAGCTATATACTTTGTGTTCGTACAATTTCAGTAATGCAACACTACGAACAAAAGTAACAAAACCGCACGGTTGAATAAACTACTATCTAATTAAAAATTTCCCCATCAGGTCCCCTTTGGCAAACTGTCATGTCCCAACACTTAATGAGAAGCTCTCATATTTCAACTTAGTGTTATATAAATACTTCTCTACAGTGTGTGTTTTCTTTCATCCAATAACATAGTCTTCCAACAAAAGTTTTCAAAAACATTATCTTATAATATTAATATTCTCCTCTTACTAAAAATGAAGAGCAAGTTCAAAAGATCATTCGAGAAGAAACTCAAGAAGATGACAGGCAAAGACATAATCTCTTGTGAGACATGCTACAAGAGACTTTGTTGTGTATTCAAGAAAGAAGCTGAGGTGATACCTAAAGATGTTCCTAAAGGACACTTGGTTGTGTATGTTGGTGAGGAATACAAAAGGTTTGTAATAAATATCAACTTACTTAAACAACCACTCTTTCAAGCATTGTTGGATCAAGCACAAGATGCTTATGGTTTTTGTGCTGAGTACTCTACTAGACTATGGATTCCATGTAATGAAAGCACTTTCCTAGATGTTGTTCGTTGCGCTGGTGCTTCTCAGTATCTGAAGACCTGTATATGCATCTAAGAAGGTTCTTGTAGAGGAATTTAAGAATGTTGCTTATATTGCTAAGTTATTAGGGTACACTAATAATGTAAGACTTTTTGTATTAAATGTGTCTTTAAATTCAGAGACAAATGTGTTATTAGCTACAAGGAAAACAATANACTAACACATGAAAATGACTTAAAAACATCCAAGAAGTTTCCAATTAAACTGTAGAAAACTTTTAACCCTTCTTGAAAGCAATGTTTATGAAACAAGATGACTCAAGTTCTACAACATGTTTGCTAAACATAGAACATACTTGCTCTTATGATTAAGAGTTAGGTCCTTGGTAAGAAGCTAAACTAATGAATCTGTGTGGTTAGAAGCATAAACATGTATCCATGTAAAAAAATCAAAATGGTTGAGACAAAAATGGCCACAAGATAAGTACATGTAGGCGAGTAATATACACAGTAGTTGTATTGATCTCCTTCTTTCACAGATCACAAGTAATCCTATAAGTGCTTACATACATTGGATTGGTGGCAATTTTATCAATCAATCAACTGTAATTCTCAAAACTAAACGAACCTTAAGGGATGACAACTTGTGGCACAGAGATGTCGCCGTTTGCATTGCGTGTCAAACCCGAAAGTTTTGCTATGTTGTAACTGAATCTTCACTATCTTAGCCCATTGACCAAGTTCTCCATTTCTCTTCTCCCAAACCTTCTACCATCTGAGTGTGCATCTTTACACCTAGCTGCTAAGTAAAACACTAACCAAGCAGCCATGAAGTAAACCTCCAAACCAGATTGGACTACGGAAGCAAAGCTTTTCCCTAAGATTCGAACTAGAAACCATTTGAAGAAAGACCCACAAAGAATAGCTTCAAGACATTTGAGTTGTAAAGCTTGATGCAACAGAAGAGATATCAAATAAAGACCTTCCTTTACTATCTCCCTCCCTCTCCTCCTTGAATCCACAATGGCAACAAAAGCATCAACAGCTAATATCAAACCAATGAGTGTATCGAGTAGAAACCAAGCGAACAAGAAACTAGATATCTCCTTCTCAAAACCTCGAATCCATGGAGGCATAACAGTGAAAGGCATCAACTTTAACCTCACAAAAAGCCTAAAAAACGAGAATTGATCTTCAACCTCTCCAAAATACCATAAACCAAGAAGCTGTGTTAATGCATCTCTTAATGCCCATCTCATCAAAACAAATCCTGTAACTCTCTTAAACCCTAATTTTGAACCACTCCAAACAACTTCAGGAAACGAAGGAAACCTACCAAGTAAATCATTGATTACAGTAACAAACATAATCGCTAACACCAATGAGTAAACAGTAGTAAACCCTAGAATCACCCATCCATAAGCTGCAGATAAAAAACTCACAAGGAAGAACAGAGCAGCTGCGTCACGACGACCTAACTCTAATCCTTTGATAAACATCTTTAGATCCACAAAACTATCAAAGTCTTCATCTTTACCTTTCTTCTCACCATCAGTCTCACGATCTTGCTCGGATTCATCAAATTTAGTATCTTCATCTTCCTCGGAAGACATATGTTGCAATACAAAGCCAGAGCGAATGATCTGAGGAAGGAGAAGTCCATTATCT
>KE157892.1:43380-55738 GCA_000411055.1 Leavenworthia alabamica
TCTCGCTCGTTACTTTGGGTAGATCGAGAGAGAGAAACATGAAGAGAGGAATTTTGGATATTCTCTGTTTTGTCTAACGCATTGAACTCTGTAGTGTGTTGTATTGACTCTGATGGGCTATAATGGGCTTTTAACTGGGCCTAATTATGACAATAGAATATGATTCAATATAGGAGTTTTGCACACAACTTTAAAAGTATAAACAAGTACATACAAATATTTTGGTAAAATTATTCAGACATTAAAAAAACTATATAGTAAAAAAAAAACATAAGACATTATCACTCATTAACAGATAGGAATGGGAGCTCCGTTCCACTGGTTTAGACACTCCATCATCGGATCAATGATCTTCCCTTCACAAATCGCCGTGAAAACCTTGTCAAACTCTTCTCCTGGTGACGTCACTTTCTCTCCACTCAAAAGCTCTGTTCCAAGCTCTTCCCTCACAAACCTATACAAAGGATACGATCTACATTCCTTAATCCTGTTAGGTATAGCCGCAGTTCCATTATCATACGCCACTCTTGTCGCCTCCACTTCTTTAGGAAGCACCAACTTAAGCTCTTCTTCAAAAGCTTCAATCTTGTGGAAGATTGAAGTCATTGTGTTCTGTTCACTCTCACCATTGTTCAAAGCATGATCAACAATAACTTGTCTTAGTTTCTGAATCAATGGATAAGTGGCGCTACAAGGATCATCTACGTATGTGTAGACTTGTTCACGATCAACAACTTTGAGTAAGTCCTTCTCACAGAAACGAGATGGGTGAAGCTCACCATTGATTCCAGTAGTTAAAACCTTCTTAGCCACTTGAGAAACTGTGTTCTTCACTGTTTGTTTCAGATTCTCTTCTAAATGTCTTAAATCCACAGCTTGACATATAGCAACAAGGAACGTTGTTGACATGAGTTTGAGAATATCAACAGCTTCAGAAGTTTTACGAGATGAGATTAATCCAAGTGAGTTTACATCTTGGTTATGTTGTTCAGCGGATTGAACATGGGTAGTCACTGGATTAGCTAAGTATTGAAGCTCTGAACAGTATGAAGCCATTGCTATCTCTGCTCCTTTGAAACCATAATCCAAACTTGGATTCCTTGATGCAGTTAGGTTTGATGGTAAGCCATTGTTGTAGAAATCATTCACAAGTTCTGAGAATTGAGCGAACATAAGCTTTCCAATGGATGCAATAGCGAGACGAGTGTTGTCCATTGAAACTCCGATTGGTGTTCCTTGGAAGTTACCGCCGTGAATAGCTTTGTTTCTTGAAACGTCGATCAATGGATTATCGTTGACGGAGTTGATCTCACGCTCGATTGATTTAGTAGCGTAACGGATTACTTCGATTTGAGGACCTAACCATTGAGGAGAAGTACGAAGAGCGTAACGATCTTGTTTTGGTTTTTGTAAAGGATCCATTTCGTGAAGCTTCTTAGCTAATTTCATGTATGAGCTTCCGTCAAGTATATGCTCCATTATCGCTGCTGCTTCGATTTGACCAGGATGATGTTTGAGTCTATGAGTGAGATGATCGGTAAACTCAGGTTTCCCACTCATCACCTCCGCGAATACCGCTGACAAAATCTCAGCCAAAACAGATAAAACATTCGTTTCGAATAGCACCATTGACGCCATACCAGATCCAACCGCAGTGCCGTTAACAAGCGCTAGACCTTCCTTCGGTTGTAGATCGAAGAATCCGGAGCTGATTCCGGCCATTGTGAACGCTTCCTCTGCGTTTAAGGCTTCACCATTAGGACCAGTGGCTTTGGAATTAGGACGGCCAGTGAGAAGTCCGGCGATGTAGGATAGAGGAACTAGATCTCCAGAAGCGGTTATTGTACCACGGAGAGGAAGAGATGGAGTGATGTTGTTGTTGAGGAAACTAGTAATGGCTTCAAGAATCTCGAAACGGATACCGGAATATCCTTGGAGGAGAGTGTTGATTCGTACAAGCATGGCGGCTCTTGTGGCGGAGTGAGGTAATGTATGACATGTTTCCTTCGTACTCCCGAATATTCCGGCGTTCAAAAATCTATAAAGAATCCAAAACATTTGGATTAGTTATTAAATTATTAATTAATATTTTAATTAACCAAAACAATAATTTATATAACTTTTAAATAAATATTTTAACTAACCAAATTTTCTTTAAAGAAGTTTCTATAATTATTTTCAAGTTCAAATCATTCTAAAATTTAATTTAATTTATTTACAAATACTATATAAAGAAATTTGGGGGATAATATGTTAAAACCTATTTTTATAATTAATATTTTTTTACGTATATAAGAAAGGTAACACTAAACATTTAAATAATTCTAACTAAAAAAACACAAAATAAAACATGATTTTATTATTATTACCTAATAAGTTCCTTCTGTAAAGCGACACCGTTTTTAGTCCTCCGATGAGAAGTAGCACCAAAACCAGTAGTAACACCATAACTATCAGTACCTTTGTCCATACTCTCCATAACCCAATCACTACTCGCCTTCACACCTTCTCTCGCCGTCTCCGAAAGCTCCACCGTCACACCATTACCAATGGTTGATATTGCAGCCACTTGTCCAATCGTTAGAGTCTCTCCTCCAAGATTCACAACTGGCTTCCTAAACTCTTTCACCATTCTCTTCACTTCATCTATATGGCTCCCTTTCATTTGCTCCGCCGCAACACCCCAGTTGAGAGGATCAGCAGCCACCGTGACCTTATTAGTCTTCTTGATCTCATTGGTACATAACATAGCGTCGACTCCTACGTTACTCTCCATTTGATCTCGAGTTTTTAGGTTTACAAGAGGAGAGAAGAGTTATTTGATATTTGTGTTCTTGGTTAAGGAATTGTATTTGTTCCTGAGAGAAAATAGATGAATGAAGAGTGGTTTATATAATAAGAGACCTTAGTTTATATTTTCTTATAATGATAAATTTATAAAAATATGAAGTTGTTGAGAACTAATGATGACCGTTAGATCATGGAGAATGAGATTATATTTCGTGGATTTGGTTTAATTCATAAAAATATATTTATTTCCGTTAAAAGTTGGCGGTGATTTTTCGTCTTCACGGTGGTAAAAGTGGTCGTGGGTGGTGGGCCGGTGGCTGACGATAGTTTGTATTTCGTGGTTGGTGAGACTATGTAATTTTTATTTATTTTATTTTTGTGAAGAGTGATATTTTTGGAGTAAAGCGTTCATTGTTATGGGAGTAGGTGTGTGTAATGTAAGAACGTAATTGAGTCAATTAACTTGTTCCGACAATAACACTCTTTCGTGTTTTTGTTTTGTATTTAATTTTGACTTTGATACTTTGGTCATTTTGGATTATTTACTCATGTAATCGCTAATTTTTTTACAAGAGTTTAGAATTAATGTTTTATCATATCATCATTAGAATTATTTAATACTATATTATATGATTGTTAGTGTATAGATTTTATGACATTCCTTACCAAACCAAGCATGCAAGAATACACAAGAAGAAAATAAATGGAATTAGCCATGTCACACATCCCATTTTTCATCTTTTGACTTTTAGGATATGTTGAACGGAATATATTATAATAAACACATAAATATGATGTTTTATATTATAATAATCATGAAAATATGATGTTTACACGTAAATATGTTTTGAAGTGCAGGTGTATTTAGGTTAATGTGAAAGGAAACTTAGGTCAAATATCCATTTTTGGTTTGGTCAATCAATTTATCGGTTTACTCTTTCTCTTATTATTTCCCCTTGGAGTTCAGCTTATCTATTTGAGATTTTACATGATCGTTGGCTCTAATACTTTTATTATATAAATATGTGAGATTTGAGAACTTGTGACAAGGGTTTCATGGACATGCATGGTCTTGCATAGATGAGCATAGCCATATAAGCAAGACATATATATGATTACAAACTTTTTCTAATATTACACTAATTATTTATCTTGTTCTTGTTTTTTTCTTAATGTTAACAAGATATATAAAGTAACATGATTTGTAAAATTTGATTGATCATATATAATGATTTTCTACATGAAACTATGGAATAAGTTAAAAAAATATAGAAAAATAGAATTAAAGTTGTTAAACAAATTATTTAGTGGATGATATATTATTATTTTAGTGAGTTTTAGGATGTCATGATTTACATAATAAATAATATAAATTGTATTAAAGGGAATGATAAAATTAGGCCACCAAACAAACAATGAGAAATGGAGAAAAAAGACTACAACCACATGAGTCGCGAGGATCCATCGACCATAGCACACCACTCGTCTTACCAAACCCTTCAGAAACTCATTGGGTCCCACTTTCACACCTTCACCAAACCTTTTTCCAAATCAGACACCAAGACCAATAACATTTATGTACATATCACTGAATTAATATCAACGTGTTACTCAAAGTATATAATATTCATTAAATAAAGTTTAGAAAAGAAGATGGATAAATTGATAAATCCATATGTGTAGTAATTTGTTAACGTAAATTTATGGTATTCGTTGGATATATGGAATCAGGTAAAAAAAAATCTAATGGATTAATCTAACGGTCACAAATCAACGGATTACGTTAATCTCAGGCCCACTTCGGTTCGGGCTTCAGACAAAACTCAAAAATGAAGAAAACACCTCGATGAGAAAACTAATTGAGAAAAATTCTTATATATTATATAATAATAAGAAATCATAAGAAACCGCCGATTTGGTACGTTTCAAATTCATCATCATCATCTCTGCTACTGATCCATGGAAATCGCAAATGCACTTTGATTATCTTCTCAAATCTCTATCTTAATGGAAGACAACGAGAACTGGAGAAGCGAACTCGATGATCTCAATGAGCTTAGTCTTATTGATATCTCCACCGAGGATGATAGCCTCCTCTTCTCATCGTTTCTCGATCCCTCCAGCTATGAATTTTCTGGTAAATCTCTATCTCTTACCAATCAGCTTTCTCCATAATTCTCTTTGTTGTTTGGATTCTACAAATTCGTAAATTCATAATAGTTAGGGCCGATTGGTTAGGACAGTTACTTTAAGGTTTGTTACTTACACTATCTAATGATGTATTCAGACAGTAATAAGGAAGGCAATGGTCTTTGTTTATTTGGGGATATAGAAGATAAGGAACCTCTGAAGAGAATGAATACTAAGCTACGTAGAAGTCTTGCCTGGGACAAAGCTTTTTTCACCAATCCAGGCTAGTTTTTTTTATTGGCTATGAATGTGTTTATGCAGTAGTGTGTGTGTTGTTTAGTTTTACTGAGATTCATTGTTTAACATAGGTGTTTTGGAACTAGAAGAGCTGTATAGTATGATGGAAAGCAATCATATGGTTGAAAATAAAGCTTTATCAAACATTCAAGTGGATGTGAATAGATCAACAGAGTCCTTATCTACATTGAAAAGTGAATGTATTGTGGAGATAAGTCAGGAATTTTTCATGTTTGAAGATGTAAGAGCTTCAAGTCAAACGTCTGATGTATCATATGATGTTGCAACACCTGAGAAGAGTAAGGTATTGGGAGTAACAGAGGCAACACCTAGCCCAAGTAAGTATTTAGCTGCTATAGGAAGTACTGTTTTGAAACTGTATATGCTTGAAACATGGTTAATTCTGCTTTCTGTTAAGCTCAAATTGACCTTGTGTTACATTTTTCATTTGAAATTTTGTAGTTACAAGTACTGTAGACGACCCTGGCTTTCAAGATAAGGTAGATATCAAGAAACTTTAGGTTGTGGTTTGATCTTACTTTGCTTCACTTATTGAACATGTTTTTGTTTTGTTTGTTTAACAGATGAAACCTAATCCTATTCGTAAAAGGCCAAGTATAAGGGCACAAGGGTTAGGGAAGGTGATAAAGCAGGTTTACTTATGACTCTACATGTGCTTTTTTTCTTGTTAAAGCAACTAATATGCTAAGCTGTTTTTGTTGGTTTGCTTATGATACTTTTTCTTCAGCCTGTTGTTGCGAAAGAACACTGTACATCTGTTTCTAAGCCAACCAATGGAGTCACCAAAACTATAAGAGCTTCAGTAGATGTTAACAAAGCCATACAAGAAAAGAATCCGACATTAAGTGAGGGTTTAGTCAGAACTCTTTCTTCTTTACATGTCTTTTTAACCCCTCTTTCTTTACTAATGCAGCTTACTGTGATATTACAGGTAAGGAGCCTTTGGCTTCCAGAGTTGCAACATCAAGAAGTACTCGACTTGTTGTATCAAAACCTGTTGTGTCTTACAGATCTGTTCGTTCTTCAGTTCCTTCCAAGAATGAGTTAACATCTTCTTGCTCTTCGCTTGAGAGCTGTTTAAGTGTTTTGTCAAGTGCTTCTAACAAGTCTTCGCTAGATTCGTTAAAGAAAAAGAAAGATCAAAGGTTAAGAACAGCTTCCCAGTCTGTGGCAAGTAGAGCAACATCTAGAGCTGGATCTAAAACTATAAGCCAACCTAAAGCTCCACCCTTCTCAGCTAGTAGGATATACAAGTCCAAGCTCTCATTATCTCTTAGTGTTAGCCTTGATTGGTCATCAGAATCACCCCGATCTTCTACACCTAATAAAATGGCTAAAGGATATAACAAGAAACTTCTCCCTGGTGAAAGTAGTCCTGCAACACAGACTATAAGACCTCTTAACAATTCTATAGATGTATCTACTATCCAAGATGACCTTAAGCCTGATCAACTAGGCTCAAAACGTGGTTCGGTTGTTAATAGCGGCTCAGTGCGTTTAGCTTCCATGATGAAACCAACAGGACTCCGTGTTCCATCACCAAAAATGGGATACTTTGATGGAGTAAGTCCCCAAATTTGTGAAAGTTCATATGAACTTTGAAAGTAAACAAAGAAGATCTTACATTCTTGTTTAGTGATACATATTATCTATGTGTACACACGTTTTGTGGTTAACAGGCTAGGAGCAGCGTTGCACGAACACCCACAGGATCTTATACTGGTCTTGTCCAAAATAGAGCTAGTAGCGGAAATGAATCGAGTGCTAGTAGAATCAAATCTGGAAAGTCCCAGCTCACAAGGTCTCTTGTACAAGAATCCACAAATTCTAAGGCAAATGTGAGTCCTGTTTCAAGAAGTTCGAGGTTGGTTTTGTTGGCTTCTCCAAAGCTTACCAACAAAATGTATTCAAAAGTTAATGCAGAGCAACAACTCAAGAGGCAATGAGAAATATGAGTATGTAGCATGATGATGAAGCTAAAGCAGTTGTAATCTTGTTTATTACCATTTACTATAAGCTTTTAGGTAAAAGACCAGATTGACAAGTGATGTTTGGTTGATGTATATCAATTTTCAAAACCTTGTATTAAATAATATATTATTCATATTCATAATTATAAATACTATAGTCTATAATTATATTAATGGAACTCAAAGACTTTTTCATAAGACAAAGTTCTCATGGGCCTTAAGGCCCAAATGTATTAATAAACTTTAAATATATTTTTCTTATCAATTAAGGTATTTGACTAATCTTAACGCGTAAAGCGTACGGCTCGCCCAATTAATAGGTTTTAAACTCTCTCTTTCTTCTACATTTTTAGATCTCATTTTATTCAGAAGGATCTTTGCGTTACCTGAATATGGCGGGAGAAANNNNTGAAGGAGAATGATAATAAGATCTGCTCTAAAGGAGATAACAAAGCGACGGAGGAGGAAGCATACGGATGGACGGCTGATGGATTACCGGTGAGTCATGGAAGCGTGATTGGTGAGCCGATTATGAGAAATCAATGGAACTCTAGTCTCTTTTCTTGTCTTGGCCGTAACGATGAATTCTGCAGTAGCGATCTCGAAGTTTGTGAGTTCCTTCAATTTTTGCTTGTAATTGATTGATTGATGAGATTGGTTGATTTGTTTCCTTGTTGAATGTGAAGCTTTTTGAATTGTTCAATTGATATAATCATATGTATTGGCTTTGATGAAACTATATAGTAATGATGATGAGACCATTATGTTTATGTTTAGGTCTCCTTGGAAGTGTAGCTCCTTGTGTGCTTTATGGAACTAATGCTGAAAGACTTGGATCTGCTCCTGGAACGTTTTCAAATCATTGTTTGACTTATTTAGGATTATACTTTGTTGGTAATTCATTGTTTGGCTGGAACTGTCTTGCTCCATGGTTCTCTTATTCAAGCCGTTCTACGATTCGTCGTAAGTTTAACCTTGAGGTAATAATAATGCTTTATGTTTTCGAACGATTGATTAATTAGTTTCTTTGTCTCTGTTCTTGACCGTGTCTTTGGTTTTGACAGGGAAGCTTTGAGGCTTTGAATAGGTCGTGTGGTTGTTGTGGTAGTTGTATAGAGGATGAGATGCAAAGGGAACATATGGAGACAACTTGTGACTTTGTAACACATGTTCTTTGTCATCCTTGTGCACTTTGTCAAGAAGGTCGTGAGCTTCGCAGGAAGGTTCTTCATCCTGGTTTCAATGCTCAGTCTACTGTGGTTGTGATTCCACCAGGTGAACAAACTATGGGTCGTAAGTGAAAGCTTGTGAGTCCAGTGGTCTAAATAGCAAACTACGTTGTTGAAACAAGTGTCTTGTGTTAAACTCCAACCATGATATATTGTCTTTTGCTTTTGAATAAACCAAACCTTTGATGTAATTTCTTGCGTGTCTTTTTTTTTTTTTTGTTTTAACGTATTCAAAACATGAAACATATGTGTGTATATCTTTATTATTTGTTTACATTTGTATTGATATGGTTTGTAATGTTCAATGGTCTCACAACTCATGAGAGACTCACGCACAAACATTGTGAAGTAGTCAATCCAGAGAGAAGAGTCGTTTCTATTACAAGTCTATATAAAAAGTCTCACTGATGCGAAGAGAACTATTACGGACGGTTGAAGAAGGGAAGAAGATGGAACCTATTCACCGGGTACGGTGACTCCTTGCTTGAGCTTCTCACGCTTAAGTTTCTTTTTGGAAACTGGCTTCTTCTTCTTTTGGGGTAGATTCTTTTGAGCATATATGTACATCAAGTAATGACTGTTCTTTTGGCTTGGCATCTCAATTAACCCGAGATTGGTGGTGGAGAAAATTAGAGTATATAGAGCGACCACCAGTTGACCCTAAACCTGCAGAATACAAAGCAGCTAAGCCTAGGTTTATGCTTCTAGACTTATATCCCAAATCCAAAGACTCTATCTAGGTGGAACAGCATAACCGGAAACAAACCGGATTAAACCAACAGCAGCAAACGAATCATCACCACACTCCCAAGGAAAAAAAAATTGAATTAAAGCGGTTGGTTTGAATACGGTATAATAATATGTCTTTGACCACCACCCCTAACCATTAACCGGTAAAATCGGTCCAATGTCGAAGCCCAATAATGTAGAATTAAATATGGGCCTTCTTTATTTGGGCTTAAATCTATAGACTCAAGAATCTTCAGTCGTTGAACCATCTATGGGATCTCAACCGTTGATCAAGATGACTTTTATTTATCTCCTTACGAAGACCACATTTGTATTGTTTTTTTTTCTCGAGTGCACAAACATTAAAATTGCAGATATCAAAATATTACACCATAGTGAAAGCAAAATATACGAAATACGAAAATATGACACAGTTTTTAAAACACAGTTGCCAAATTTGTACATACATACATAATAACACGACCATTTTGTGATTGTTGTTAAATTCAGACATTAGCCGAACTTCTGAAGGAACCCAGAGACTTGGAACCCGAAGCTCTTAGAACAAACTGATGATAAAATGCAGCAATCGCAGCTCCAATGAATGGTCCCACCCAAAATATCCACTGTCGATATAATTAAACAGAGTTACATTTAACAGTAAAACATAATTTAATTAAATTTTAATAAATTAACAGATAGAAACATACATGATCATCCCATGGCTTGCTCTTGTTAAATATTACAGCAGCTCCGAAACTCCTAGCCGGGTTAATACCAGTTCCGGTGATCGGAATAGTTGCTAAATGAACCATAAACACCGCAAACCCAATCGGAAGTGGCGCCAACACCTTTCATTTCATAATTGTAACCTCAGTTTTAACTAATGATCTTGCTAATATAATATATAATAAGAAATATATACTAACGGGAACGTGAGAGTCTCTAGCGTTGCGTTTGGGATCAGTGGCGGAGAAGACAGTGTAAACGAGAACGAAGGTTCCAATGATCTCAGCTGCAAGTCCTGTACCTGTGCTATACCCGTCGGCTAACGAGTTTGCTCCTCCACCGTAACGAACGTAGTAAGAGCTTTGAAAGGCTTTAACGAATCCTACTCCACAAATCGCACCTAAACACTGAGCCACCATGTAAAGCACGGCCCTAATCAGCGATACCTTCCGGGCCAAGAATAATCCGAATGTCACCGCTGGGTTTATGTGACCACCTTCATAAAATTTCGGGGTCAAATTTAAATAAACAATAAATTAAAGGGTAAGTACTGAACCGGTCCGGTTTGGTATATAATAAATTAATAATACCTGAGATACCGGCGGTACAGTAGACAAGGATAAAAATCATGCCACCGAAAGCCCAGGAGATACCGAGTATTCCAACGCCGCCACAGTCATCACCGTCGGACTGAATCTTGTAACCGATGACAGTCAAAACGGTGACGTATAAGAAGAGAAGAGTAGCTACGAACTCGGCGATGACGGCTCTGTATAAAGACCACTTAGTAAGCTCATCAGCATCAATAAACGGAGTTGGCGGCGGATCTTCGTAGTCCCTCGCCTGAAATCCTTCTGCTCCTTCAACTTCCTTCGTCATTTATATGTTTTTGTAAGATTATGTCTGTGTTTTAGTTATGTTTTGTGACTGAAGAGACCAATGAAGGTTGTTTATATAGACTATAAAGTGAGTTCATAGCAATGCTTCTAAGTTATACAGTCTATACGTATATAATTATTTTACAATAATGTTTTCATTGGTAGGTTATGCTTATTTTATATTCGTTTTAATTAGATGAATATAGAAATTTGTATGACGATTATGATTATTTTTAGCTTTCACTAATTAATTACATGCTTAGCTGTCTTGATATATAATCTAAACCAATCTAATCATTGCTCCATAATTAATCTATATACTAATATTGTTTTTTTTTAAAAGCAGAATTTTGATATTCATTAATTAGCATAGTTTTTGCATGTCGTTGACCAAGATCAAAATACCTTGTTTCACTCAATTTATACGTCATAAAATGGTTGTAAAATTAAACTATGATAGTTAAATAGTTAAACTAAAAATGAACTTTTTGATATTTGGATTATATAAAAGAACGTTTGTGGGGTTGTTAAGAACAGTGACCTTATAATTCTAAATATATAGTTGATAATGGAGTTTTATGGTTAATAATTTAACTTAGCCTCGCCGCCCCATCACCTAAACGTAGTTTTCATTTGGACCGACCCTAATATACTACTTATATGTTTTCTTTCTCTTGTCATATGTTACGAGTCTTGTCTTCCCCTAGAATAATATCGACATGTCACTCCTTTACACATGTAATAATTTATGAATCTTATCTATTTGGGCAGACTTGGAAGTTTGTTTCTTGATCATTGGGTTTTAAGATGCCATGAAGACTATGTGTTGAAAACTTTGATATAACTAGCTATAGATCAGTAGTAAAAATTCTGATTATACCGATTCCACATCTTAATTTCAATTGATATATATACTTGGGTACTAATGTTAGTAACTTCATTTTTATAACGTAAACTTCATCTAAACACTATGAATAAAAATACTTAACATATAAATAAAAACAAATGAAATATTTCCCAAACTAAATAAACCACATGTTATATTTATATATAGTCTTCTTAAGAGATCTATATAGAAACTTAGACCTTTTTGATGATTTATGATAATAAAAACAGCTAATATACAAAGGTAATCGATATCGAAATAGAAAATATTAAACGTAATATACACTAGTTGGAAAAATGTTTGTTTAAACCCTAGTTACCCTACCATTACATTATTAAACCAAATATTAGTAGATGTGAAGGAATGGAAAACGGCGTCGTATCACGGTTCTTCTTCGACTAAGGTCGAAACATGATGGAAGCTGGGCCCATTGGCCCGAAGAAACCGCCCATAGCTCCGACAAATGCATCGGCACCGTCTATGCAGATTTAGTCCACCTCAGTACAGCCGTTGGTTCCAGTCAACCACTCCACTAATGCCACGTAATGTAGATCGCCAATAATCTAATCATTCGTTCGAAACTGAAAACAAACAAAATAAACGTGTACTCAGACAAAACGAATGTGGTGTTCATGGCTGCTGTTTCGCCACGTCACAACAGCCTTATTGTTTCAGCGACGTCCCTCTTCTCTTATTGGA
>KE157892.1:55934-67315 GCA_000411055.1 Leavenworthia alabamica
TTTATTTTTTCTTGCCATCTTTGTCGCTTTCATTTGTAATAGAATACTCGATCGTTATTCTTGTTCTGATAACATTATGTACCAAATAAATTAATGTTCTTTCAATTTACTCTTAGAGATAACTAATTTATAGACTGTACTTGTCAGAGTCCAGTGGTTTAAAAATTATTAAATTAGGGTTTACAAAAGGTGAGTTTTCGGGCCTATACTGGGCTTAATCCAAGCCCAATCACTCCTTTTCTCTTCCTTATTTACTTTGCCTATATGAGTGACTATTTTGTTGAACAATTGATGACTTATTGAAAAATGACATGACTGCCCTTAACCGATAAGATCAACTATCAAAGTCATGTCAAGAACACAAAGTGTTAAAACTGTCCATTGGCCATTACTAATGTTTTTTTTAACTTTTAAATTAGATATTTTTAGTATACCTGAAAAGAATAAAGATACTTTAATATTATATTTAACTTCCATTGAACTTTAAAATCAGACATTTTTACTTTTTAGTATTGCTGATGGCTCACCCAAAAAAAAAGACACTTTAACATTCACAAAACATAATGTCGGTATTAACCCCTTTTTGGAAGGTGTTAATGTTTAACAAATAACTCAAATTTGGTATCTGCATTACCTAATTTTACAGTTATACCCTCCATTTATTATATATTTTGTATATATAATAATATGTGTATATATATATATATATGTATTTGAGTACCTAATATAGTTATTTACATATTTTTCTATCAAATGTAAATTAGACTATCTAATTTTTGATTATTATTTTCACAGTTTTTAGTTTGTATTAAAAGGCTAGAAAACAACACTAAGATTTTCTCATGAGCTAATTTCAAAAAGGAAGTAAAATAAAATGAAAATATATGTGTTGTAAATAGAAAAGCTGGTTGCTTTTATATTTCCTTTTCAATAAAGCTTTTTTGTTGTTTTCTTCTGTTGTTATTGTTCAGATATTATATTTGTCATTGAGATCGACAATACATAATCTTACATAGAATATATATTTTTGTTGTCTGTATTGGTTTTTCTCTGAAGAGATATATTATGTTAACATGAAAATGTAAAACATATTTTGGTTACAGTTAGGCTCCAACTGGTAAAGTTAAAATAAATGAGTTGAATAAAAAAGTTGAAAATATTTTAAGTTGAATTTCATTCAACTCATTCAACTACAAAATATTAGATGAATGAGTTGAACACATTTCCTTTGTATTTTTTGTATTTGTTCAATTTTTTTAGTTGAACAAGTTGAATAAGCTTTTTTATTTTTTCAACTCAAATGGTGAAATACGAGATGAATGCTAATTCAACTCATTCAACTCATGAATTTTGGTCTACCAGTTGCAGCCTTAGAGAATTTAAAACATTTAGTTTGAATTTAAAAAAAAAGACATTACTAATAATTTACTCCATAGTGGAAATTAAACCCAACTAATTAGAATCTATTCATCCTTTTTTAATAAAGATTAAAAATCATAATATCTCCGACATTTTTTCATATCTATATTAAAAAGTTTAAATAATTATATAGATAATATTTGATTTTAATCATTACTACATCTCCCAACAAAGTTTAGTAGTAACACCTTCGTGGCATGGTGCGTATTCCTGTAAAAAAAAACATATAATTATTTTTTACATAGAAACAATATCTTTATTTTTATATAATTATTACCTCTAGCTTCTTCACAAGCTCTTTTGCAGTAGGTGAAGAGACAATGATCTCTCGAGCATTTGGGCTGATGAATCCTTCTTCAACAGCTTTATCAATGAATGAAAGTAATGAGTTATAGTATCCATCAACATTGAGCAAACCCACCTACATTAAAGGTTTTGTTTTGTAATCTTGAGTTCTTGAATTTTCACCAAAGGTTGAAATCTTTTATTGAAAATTTGAGAGATGGTTTATTTTTTTATTACCGGTTTATTATGTATACCAAGCTGAGCCCATGTTATGACTTCAAGCAATTCTTCAAGTGTTCCATAACCACCTATAGTTTTTACGGTTTTACCAGATTATTTTTTCAAGTGTTTAACTGTGATTTCTCATATAGTTTTGTAAGATGTTAAAATTGCCAAAAATGGTGTTCATGAGGCTCTTGAGGCACTAGAGTTTTGACTTTTGACCAGTTTTTTTTCTTTACATGTCATTACTTAGTATGAAAGTAAAGTAAAAGTTGAAGATTATAATATATGAAACTAAATGATGATAATTTTGGTAGATGGGTTTAATAAACAAAACCTGGTAAGGCAATAAAAGCATCAGAGTGCTTAGCCATCTCAGCTTTCCTTTGGTGCATATTTGCAACTGCTCTTACTTCTCCTATTGTTTCACCAGTCAACTGCCTCACATAAAGCATCCAACCAATTTTAAAAAAATAAAATGAAGAAATAATTAAAAGTAGTTAAAGAGGAAAAAAAAAGCAGGTTCTTATCATATATTTTTTGTTTTTTTTTTAAATAAAATTAACATAAAGATATTTTTATTTTTAGGTAGCTAATTGAATAAAAGAGAAACTACTCATAATCATGAGACATAAAAAAGGGTAATAAATAGGAAGAAGAGTAAAACAAAAGCAAACTGTGTATAAAAACTATATAATATAATATACAAAGAACAAAATGTTTATTTTTTTTATACCTCTCTAGGCATAAGAGTCTTGGGAATGATTCTGTAGAGTGACAATAAGATGACAAAAAATAGAATGTTTATTAGAAGTAATTAACAACATAACCTTATAACTAATGTGTTCCATCAGAAACCCTAAACACATTTTATTTGTTGTTGTTTTAACTCAAAACGACAGTGTTTTTTGAATAAGAGACTAAAGACATAAAGAGTTTTAACTGATTTGACTTAAAAATAAAGTCATACCCAATAACATGACGACCACCATCATGAACAGCTTGTGAAACCAAACCCATCAACCCTATACTCCCACCTCCATAGACTAGATCAATATTTCTTGAAACCTACATAACAAAAACAAAGTTTTACATAAACCCTAGATTTGGTAATAACTAAAAGCTTTGAGTTCTTTATTCAAAACCCATTTCACTTGGAACATTTCAAAGAACAAAGAAGCATTTGAGCATTTGCAAAAGTTCATTATATGTATTACCAGTTCGTTGCGGAGATCAATAGCAGCATCTTGGTAACTGCTCTTCTTGCCTTGACTGCTTCCACAGAAGACACAGATTCTTCTGAACTTTGACTTATCTATCGTTGCAGCTTTGATCTCCATTGATTTAAGTTATAAACTTTGTTCGGAAATAGAAAAAGGTAAAACAGTTTAAGGTTTCTTTAACTTCTTAAGACAAGTTTCAAAGAGACCCAGTCCAAACTCAACCCTCTGTATTTATTTTGCTTCTGTTGTTATTGTTGTAATGTAGCTTCAAAAGATTGTTGTGATATTATATATATAGTGCGTCGTCTCGTCATGCTCGTTATCGATGTGAAACTTTTATATATTTTTTAATTATTTTTTTCTTTTTATTTATAAATGGAAAACATTTTCCTAAAAGTAGTTGTGGTCTTTGGAATATAACTTTCTCGGAAAAATAATAAAAATTACAAAAAATGTGTTTTAAAAGTAATTAAAAAAAAATTCAGAAAATTTTGCTAAATGTAAAGATAAATTTCAGTGAGTCATGAAATTTTCTTCAAGATTTAGAAAGAATTAATAAGAACTATATACCCATATATATATATAGAACAAAACTTGGGCTTTCTGAGAAAACCCTTCTACGAGAACTGGAACGGGCTGGGCCTGGGCCTGGGCCTGGGTATATTATTAACTGACTTTAACGGCTGAACTCAAGAATTTTGATATTTATTCCAACTCAATTAGTACTGGTTCGATTAGAAAATGAATGATTTAACTTTTGAGTAAATGTGTTAATATTTTGATAAGCGCACAGAGGGTAAAAAAAATAATTACGAACTCGACGAAACACAGAGAAAACAGAATCAAAAACTAAAGCGAAGTAGTCAATGGCAGAGAATTCAGACAAAACAAGAACATGGTAGTCTCCTGTTTCTTTTAAATATTAATTATAATGTTTCTCAAAAAAAAATGATCATTCTTTAAGACCTTAATACATCCAATACAACAAAACATAGACGAACCAAAGAGCTTAGTACCGTCTGAAAACTGCCATCATCTCTCACAAAACCTATTTGCTTCAAAACGCCTGTTACATTTCACAACTCAATAAGATCAGTCATTAACGAGAAAAAAACACACACATCTATAAGTATAATGGTTTACAAGTCATACACTCCACCATATGCGTTTTTGAGTATAGATTGGTGCTCAAAACTGACGCCTTGGAGGTCTAGCCTCAGCTTCTGAGACTCTTATTTGTCTACCTTCCAAATCCTAATAGGACAGTAAAAGTTTGATTTGATTGCATTGTGAGTGTATATGGTATGAGAGTAAAGAAACAAACAATACTTACAGCCCCGTTCAAGGTATTGATAGCGTTTTGAACCTCTTGGGCAGAGTTGTAAGTCACAAACCCAAAACCCTTGGATCGACCACTATCCCTGTCGTAGATAACTCTAGCTTCAACAACTTTTCCTTGCTCTCCAAACAAAGTCTCAAGAGCCATGTCATCTACTCCCCAAGAAAGGTTTCCTACATAAACACGGTTTCCTGAACCAGCACTAGATCCTCCTCCTCCATATCCAGAACCAGAGCTGCTTCTAGGTCCTCTAGAGAACCCATCTTCCCTCTTTGGTGGTGGAGGACCTGCGTTAACTCTCAAGGGTCTACCATCTAACTCCTACAATTTCAACATCATAATGATTAACTAAAACTAAAACAAAAGAGGTTAAGGTTTGATGTTAATAAGCCACAAGTCTGCTTACATAGCCATTGAACTGTTGAGCAGCTGCTTCAACTTCAGAAACTGAAGACATAGTAACGAATCCAAAACCTCTGCTTCGTCCTGTAATTTTGTCATAGATTACCTACAAGACAAAGAACAACACAAAGTAAACAATGAATCTCAACTACACAAAGTATCTTAATCTCTTTATAAGTTCTTCTTGTAATCAATTGTCAATAAAAACCCCTAAAGATTAAATTTTTAGGGTTGAAAATTCTATACCTCAACCATCTCAACATTTCCAGCGCTCTCAAAGAGCTGAGCAAGCTGAGCACTATCAACATTAAATGGAAGATTACCAACGAAGAGTTTAAGGTCAGCAGAGAAAGATTGCTCTTTTGGCGCCACGTCATCAGCAAAAACGCCATCTTCTTCCACATCGAAGTCAGACGTAACCGCAACGTTACGAACGAAGCGAGACGCAGGAGAGTTCAATTTGGCGGCGATGGAGACGGAATTAAGTTTGAAGGAGATGGAAATGGAGGCAGGTCTGGAGACGTAGAAAGGAAGAGATTTAGGATTCAAGGAAGAAAGAGCAAGGGAGGAGGAAGCTGAAGCAGCCATGGCCATGGGAAGAGAAAGGGATAAGGTTTTTTTAAGGGTTTGGGTGATAAGAATTTGAGAATTGAGTTGAGATAAGATTTATTGTGCTTTTATATTTATTTATCAGCAAATTAAAAATCTATAAATATCTCACTCCAAATTATAAATTAATTATTTTTTGCTAAATATTCTGGTATCTGAGATTGAACCGTTGGTTAATGGATTGGTTAATCTGGTGGAGTTGGGACAATACACGTGGCAAGTGACGTAAGCACGATCTTAGAGACAAAGTCACATGCCACGTAAGCTAATTAGGGCAAAATGTGAATAAGAGCATATGTTCATTCGTACACGTTCTTGTTTAGGGTAAGCACTAAGCACAAGCCTCAAGCCGTTTCTTCGCTAACTATCTCTCTTTCTGCAATGGCGAGAATAGTGCGTGTGGCGAGATCCTCCTCTCTCTTTGGTTTCTGTAACCGATTCTACTCCACCTCCACCGGAGTTAACCACGCCTCGCCGTTTCTTCACGGTGGTGGAACTCGTAGAGATGTTGTAAAGGATAGAAATGTCCAATGGGTGTTTCTGGGATGTCCTGGTGTTGGAAAAGGTACTTACGCTAGTAGACTATCGACTCTTCTCGGTGTTCCTCATATCGCCACTGGAGATCTCGTTCGTGAAGAGCTAGCTTCATCAGGACCTCTCTCTCTAAAGGTGTGACCTTTATTTGTTGATGTAATTGAGATTCTCCTCTATGCTTGATTTTGGATCCAATTAAATCTCAAGTTGACTTTTTTTTAGTAAATCAGAGTTTCATTTCTGATCGTTGATTGGATCTGAAGAAGTTCAGATCTAATGAACCAATGGACCTCTTCTTCTATGTGTTTAATCAATCTTATGTAATGGTTATTTGGATGGTACTGAGTTCACTGTTACTTGATGTAGCTAGCTGAGATTGTAAACCAGGGGAAACTGGTTTCTGATGAGATCATTGTTGACCTATTGTCAAAGAGACTTGAGGCTGGTGAAGCTAAAGGTGAATCAGGGTTCATTCTTGATGGCTTTCCTCGAACCATGAGACAAGCTGTAAGTAATCTCATTAAGTCTTTAACTCATATTAACCAAGTTTGATTAATCAATTGTCTTTATACTTCAGGAAATACTAGGAGATGTTACTGACATCGATTTGGTGGTGAACTTGAAGCTACCTGAGGAAGTTTTGGTTGAGAAATGTCTTGGAAGAAGAACTTGTAATCAATGTGGTAAAGGTTTTAACATTGCTCATATTAACTTAAAGGGTGAGAATGGAAGACCTGCTATTAGTATGGATCCACTTCTTCCTCCATCTCATTGTATGTCAAAGCTCATTACTCGAGCAGATGATACTGAAGAGGTTGTGAAAGCAAGGCTTCGTATATATAATGAAACTGTAAGCCAAGCTTCTTCATTGTCCTTTTTCATTTCTACTAGTTGTTGAACTATCATCAAATGTTTAATTTCTTTCTATATCCAGAGCCAGCCTCTTGAAGATTACTACCGTAGCAAGGGAAAGCTTATGGAGTTTAACTTACCTGGAGGCATCCCTGAATCTTGGCCAAGGCTATTAGAAGCTTTAAGGCTTGATGATTACGAGGAGAAACAGTCTGCTGTGGCATAATTCACAGTCAAATCCTGGTACTTAAAAATTCTTTGCATGTGGAAGACATATGCCTAATCAATTTTGTATTCGAAATAAAGTACGCAAAACCTTAGGTTGCTTCTTTTTTTTGTATCTCAGTGGAAATAATCATACACACTTGGGAAACTAGTATATTTCCACGAGCTGAGGTTTCGGTTTCATAAAATATTATTGTATCATGATTGTTTATGAGTTTGTACTATGCTCTTGTGATTTGTTTGTTGGAAGTGAAGGTGATAGTGTAGTATTGCGGCTGGCCGAGCTGGCTGGTTAAAGTACTCAACCAGACAGTAAAGTAAAACAGCCGCATACATTAAAATGATAGGAACTTATAACCAGCTCTTGGCTGTCCTAAAATTGGCGGTGCGGGATAGAATTGTTCCTTACATCACTGAATTGATGCTAGTATATGATGAGTTATCTCAAAAACTTTACTTTGTGTTGTGTTTGCCGGATGCAGCCTGCGAAATTTAAGTCACAAAAGTGTATTTCAATTTCAATGTGGTTTAGATACAAACCGGTTTCAACATGAAAGGGCTTGGACAAAAGCAACATGACAATATATAGGGGTTTTGTTTTGCGTTAGTTTCTCTCCGAATTGGACTTATTGGCTATTGGGTTGTCGTATAATCAATCTTTTCGCGGTTGGGTCGATCTCTTTACCCGGTGCAATGACCGTATATGATATAATTGGTGGTGTAAGCACCACTTCTATGTATCTTTGGTAGCTATCTTTCTTCACTAATGCTTACCACTTACCAGTTACAGACTCATGTCTTCTCCTCAGTTTGAAATTTTTATAAAGATGACTTTTAACAACCTTTTAAAACTGTCTGAAATAGACTTGTTTAACAATCTCTGTTGGAAAAAAAAAGAAAAAATCTTTAAGACATCAACTTAAAGGATCCAACGCAAACACACTTAAAAGAAAAAGCCATGAGCTATCGAATTTAAGGGGACTCGCTTCCTCTTGGAGAAGATGCGTTTGGCTCATACTCATCATCAACAGGGCTTTGGTTCTCTTTTGGGCTGTCACCACTTGGACCTGCAGCGGGACTGGCAACAGAGTTTCTGCCATTTCCGTTGTCTTGGGGGCTACCATCTTCATGGTCTGATCCAACTTCCTTTTGAAGCGTTGGAGATGGTGGAGGGCTCCCATCAATGATCTTTGGGCTACCTTCATCATCAAGAACCGGACTACGATCTCTGCCTCTTGGTGATAGAGAGTCATCCATTCGCTTTGGACTGTGTGATCTCTCCTCCACACTCCTCTCTCTTCTTCTCACTGGGGATCTTGATCGGCTGAACATAAAGAAAATAACAAGTTAATAAGAATGCTATACTATTTAAAACAGATACAAAGGCTACAGTAAACACTAACCTGTAGCTTCGGCTTCTGCTAAGACTTCGGCTTGGGCTTCTTCTACGACGAGGAGAACGAGATCTTACAGGTGACCTGGAGTAGCTTCCACTCCTCCTGCCATACAATCAAGAAAGAGTTAATAAGAAACTGGGCTGATAACAATAACGAAATGTTTAGTACCTAAGCTTCTTGGGGCTGTTTTTGCAGTTTCTCTCGATGTGTCCTCTCTCTCCGCAACGGTAACACTTGTTCTTCCAGTCCCCAGCTGTGCAGTCTCGAGCCCAATGACCATCAACACCACAGTTAAAACAGCGACCAGATCCAGGAGGTGGGCCTCTGCTATCATAATCCTGAGAACCACGAGGTGCCTATCATACAAACATAATATACATGACATTGTCAAATACACTCATCCATACAAATAAAGAAACGATAGAGCCTGAAACTAGAGAACCAAACAACTCACCCCTCTTGAAAACTCAACAGTGATGCGACTTCCATCAAAGTCTCGTCCATCCAAGTAATGTCTTGCATCATCAGCATCGCGAGGATCACTAAATTCCTGTTTCCAAAAATGTGAGGACAAAAACCACAGGCAAAGTGTGTATTTTCCAAAAAACAAACCAAACCACATGACTTCTAGCAATCAAAACAATAAAAGGAGATTGTACTTACAATAAAAGCATAATCTCGCTTCATCTCCACATCTCGTACTCTGCGGAAGAAATTGGTTGTAGAAAAGTAAGGCCATCATAACTCTAAGGTACTGTCTAAACACCATTTTGACTCTCCATTTCCATTAAAACACGTAAAAAACAAATTCTACAAACAGAATCGCCAAGGCATACACTTGGCAAGAATTTCCACCAAGTCCACCCATTTCATCAAACACCTCCAGGTTAGGCAAAATCCCAGAGACCTTCAATAAGATCATTCAAGTTAAAAACATACACTAACTAAACCTACTTTCACAATTCTTCCTCGAGGATTCAAATATCAAAACACACACTGTATACTAACAAGATAAAGCCCGCCTATACCTAATCCTAAGGTAAAGTTACTGCATTTGTTTGTCCTTCGCACAATAACAATCAAATTTCTCAAAAATTTACAGAAAAATACAATTGAGAATTTGAGTTAACACACAACACAAAGGAATAAAAAAACACTTGATTCATAGATAGAGATAGAGAAGACTCAATTACCTTCCGTATCTGTTAAAAAGACGTTCAAGGTCACGGGTACGAGTTCTAGATGACAAGCGACCAACGTAGAGACGAGTGTTCCCATAGCGATCATCATCATAACGAGGCATTTTCAATCTACAAAAATTTTCAAATTTTTTGCATAATTCCGTTAGACAATATACAAGACAAAAAACCAGAGAATAAGCTCCAAGATATTCAATAATTAAGATAGAATCAAAATATCTTAACAATTCACTAATTCACAGATCTACAAGAAACACCAATCAGCTAACATGGTTAGAAACGAAGGTAAAAACATCGCTACAGATACATCGAAACAATCTAAAATCGTAAATCGAGCTCGGAAACTACTGAAATTCAAATCAAGATCATCAAACTCAAATTTTGATACCTGAGGATTGAAGGAGAGCACTGCGATACCTGGAAGCCCTAATTTTTAAAAGGGGGAAGAACGCCGTAAGGTTAGCAAAAAAGACTCGACTCCAAAAGAGTTAATAAATGGGCTTCACATAAAGCCCGACTAAATTCAACGGCTGTGATTTGATATAATCACTTAAACCAACGGTTAATCTATTTTAAGACAAGATAAGAATCATCGTACATGTACGGTTTTTTCGCAATTTGTTGGGCCTAAAGTTGTCTTAAGCCCATTGAATTTGGATATCACACCATTTTTTATTTGGGTCGTTAAAGCACACAACATTTAAACATTTGTTTTGTCTATTCAATTTATACAGAATATTCCTCGTGTTTATAATTCTTGCAGATCTCAATAAAACAATTAACATTAGTTAATTACTGAAAAGCTAAGAACAAGATTGATAAAATGATGGTTCTGTCCGTTTATAAAGAAAGCTCAATTAATAATATTTTCTCAAAAATTTATCTGTTTTCTTTACCGTTGCTATATGTCTTGTCGCTCTCTGACAGAGTTAAGAGTGTCATATAAATAATTAAAAACTGACAAAAACAGACAAAAAAAATGGAAAAAAAATATCGTGACTACGTTATAAATGACGTCTCAACAACTATAATTTATACATGATACATATGAACAAATAACTCTTATTATGAGCGTTACACTCATAACTATCTTTGTCTCTATTCCAATCCAAGACTCTTTCTATATATACAAACATCTTCATATGCATATATTAACACTCTCATAAAACATTTCTCTAACTTCTAAAAAACTTTGGTGTAGTTTTCTCTGTTTTGTTAACTCTCAAAGAAAAAGCAAAATGAAGGGACGTATGTTCTGTGCTTCACAAGCATCAACAGCTATATGTTCAAGCATGGACCACATTCACAAATCAACCACAACCATTGACCATGACGATGAACATGGCACTAGCCGAGCTATTGACCGTTACAATCCTATTATTAAAGATGGCCGGAGATCATTCGCCGATGAGTACATCAAAATACCTGCTCCCTCTGAAGGAGAGATCAGTAACAAAAAGCTAGAGATATATAAAGGCAAGAGGAGCATTACTGGTCGGAGAAGTACCGGCGGTGAAGGAAGAACGGCTTCGTCGTTGATGAAGCTCATTACCAATGATATTAACCTTGCGAGGAAGAGTTTTAGCTGTGTTGCGAGACCTGCAAGTGACTTTATCAAAACTCCTATAGGTTCTACAAGGTATCTTTTAGGATCCGACCCGGAAAGAGCATCCGG